>VDFB02000003.1:23810281-23846449 GCA_007258455.2 Sequoia sempervirens
CCCTACCACTCTCTATACCTATCCTTATCTCTCTTCTTCTCTCTTTCTCCCTCCTTCTATCCCTCCTACCCTACCACTTCCTATCTCCCTCATGCTCCCTTGTCTCCCTCCCTCTCTCCCTAACTCTCTTTATACCTACCTCACCTACCCTACCTCTCTCTATAATGGAAATGTAGAACTAGAGGTTGTAGGTACTATAATGTATGAAATGAAAAAGGAATCTACTCTAAAAAAACTTAAAAATAAGTAGACCAAAGTGAATTACATAGATAATGTATTGTCTAAAGAGATTCTTCTTTCTCTTGAGAAGTTGAGGAAGGTGTGTGTGTAGTATGTGCAGTGGGAAAATGGAAATAAAAAAGTGGATAAAGTTAAGAGGTTTTGTATTACATATTAATTTTTGAAAGAAAATAAAATTAGAGATGATGCTATAAGTGGATTTGAACAAATGAAATAAAAAATTCTCGAACTTAAGAATTTCATGGAATAAATACAATTGAAAATACTTCTATCTATCTCTCATCTCTCACTATCCCTCCTAACCTTCCTCTCCCTCCCTTTTTCCCTCTTTACCCCATCTCTCTCTTTCCATCTACCCCTCCCTTTATTGTTCACTCCCTCCTTCCCTATCTCTCTTACCAAATTTGAGTGATATGGGTGATATGATTATCCCTCTTTCCCCCATCTCTCTCAAGACCAAATTTATCATAATTTTGTAACTCAAATGACAATAAGGTATAATTTTTGTAACTCAAATGAGAATCTAGGAGTACCCCTCTAGATGCTTCTCACTCTTTTTACATCTATTACACAACCATTATGAGGATAGGGATAGAGGAAATTATTACCATATAGAGGTTAGCATATTTTTTAAGTAGAGAAGTCAAGATGATAAAGAGGATGATGGGTCTAACAATAGCCACATTATTTCCCATTGCACATAGTGCACATGCTTACCTCCAATTCTAAATTTCTATTTTCCCATTGCACATAATGCACATGCTCCATCCTCAACTTGTCAAGAACAAGAATAATCTCTTAAGTGCAAGAAATTATTTTGAATTATAACGTAATGTGCAACAAGCATTTGTATGTAGAGAATGAAATGGAAAGATTCTTAAAATTAGAGGTAGCAGGTACTATAATGTATGGAATGAAAAAGGAATATTCTCTAAAAACACTTAAAAAGAAGCATCTACCAAAGTGAATTAGATCATATTTTTTTTGCAAGCCAAGAAAGTGAGAGATGACGCTATAAGTGGATTTGAACAAATGAAGTCAAAGATTCTTGAACTTAAGAATTCCCTAGAACAAATACAATTGGAAATAATTCTCTCTATCTCTCATCTCTCACTATCCCTCCTAATGTGATGAAAGAAACTTTCAAAATTTACCACAACTATCACTTAGAGTAAAAATTATGCTTCAATTTCCTCATATGATGGAAAAAGAAATGCACAAAATAACTGCAGGTTGGAAAACACAGTGGGTTGTGAGTGATTTCATTCTTCTTTTTCTAAGTTCAAGGGTGGAGAGCTTGAGGAGAATTTCTAGGTGGGTGATACATAAAACTAATCAATTGGGTTGCTACGTGTAGAGGGTTTTACAACAATGTGTGGGTTGCATGTTTCATAACACTCGGTGTTTTCCAACCTACAATTATTTTAATGAAATCCTTTTCTTATTTAGAGAGTACAAATGTAATGAAAGGTACTTTCAAAATTTACTACAATTTTTACTTAGAGTAAAAAATGTGTTTCAATTTCCTCATATGATGGAAAAAGAAATGCACAAAATAATCATAGGTTAGAAAACATAGTGGGTTGTGAGATTGCATTCTACTTGTTTTATTTTGAAGGGTGGAGAGCTTGGGGAGGATTTCTAGGTGAGGGATACACAAAAATAATCAAATTGACTTGAGGGATGACTAACCAATTGGGTTGTTATGTGTAGAGGGTTTTACAATAGTATGTGAGTTGCAATTTTTATATCACCCAGTGTTTTCCAACCTACAATTATTGTAATGAAAACCTTTTCTTATTTAGAGAGTATGAATGTAATGAAAGGCACTTTGAAAGTTTATCACAACTATTACTTAGAGTAAAATTTTTGTTTCAATTTCCTCATATGATGGAAAAATAAATGCATAAAATAATTGTAGGTTGGAAAACACAGTGGGTTGTGAGTGATTATAATATCTATGTATGATTAGAGATTGGAAAATAGTGGGTGTTATGAAACCTACAACCTATATTCTATTCTAAAACCCTCTAACCTAAAAACCCAATTGGTTGATCACCCCTCAAGTTAATTTGGTTAGTGTTTTATGTGGGTTGCAAGATGAATATAAGCCCCTTAAACATTATGATTATGAGTCTATGAATTATTAGTCATAAATATTTTCCATGAATTATGAGTATATGAATTATTAGTTCAACCACAAATGTGAATCTGATAGACTAATGTTTAGAAAGAACTATGCAATGTAGAACTATGAATAACTACAATAAAGTAATGTTGTAAGTAGGGGATGTTATCATCCTAAATTTGTGGTTGCACAACATAGTATACATGAAATAGATTTATAAAATTCCTTTATGTATTTAACATGGTCCACAATTTATTTTCTTTTCTGTAAATGCACAGTATAATTGTAGGTTGGAAAACATAGTGGGTTTGAGTATATGGTTTATGAAACTTGAAACCAATGCATTATCTATCTCATTCACTTTAGTCTACATCTTTTGAAGTGTTTTTAGAGAAAATTCATTTTTCAATTCATATATTCTAGTACTCACACAAAATAATTACATGTTGGAAAACACAATGTCGGTTTCCATTATTTCATTTTGCATGTTCAAAGTTAAACAATGGAGAGTATGGGGGGAGTTATATTATATAAGGATACATAAAAATAACCAAATTGATACAAAATACATGGTGACTACTTTAATCCATACAAAGAACCTCATCTAGTTTTAAATCCAAATATTCTATACCTCTTATCTAAAATTATGTACCCTTTTAATCCATCTCCTATTTATAAAACTAATTTTCTCGTATGAAACATAATTTAAGTCAAGGATCTTGTATATACACTTAATCCATCTTGCTAGGACCCCTTAATTCATTGTATTAGCTATCCTAAATTCATCCTCATGAAAAATATATGCACAAAACAATTGTAGGCTGGAAAACATAGTGGGTTGTGAGTTATTTCATTGTATTTGTTCAAAGCTCAAGGGTGGAGATTTTGGGGAAGAGTTGTAGGTGGGGGAAACATAAAACTAACCAAATTGACGTGAAGTGGTGACTAACCAATTGGGTTGTTCCATGTAGAGGTTTGTACAATAGTATATGGGTTGCAGGGTTCATAACACCTAATGTTTTCCAACCTGCAATTATTGTAATTGCATCTAGAAGTTGATCATCAACACATTTTTTGTCATCCCCATTACTCTTACCTATTAACACCCCCTACTATTCATTATCATGATCTTCTAGTTCTTATTTTTCATATTTTACTTGAAGCTTTAGATTAGTTGATCCCTCATGAACCCTCTTAGGATAGCAACATCCCTTTCTTGGATAGAGTTATCAATGTCTTGAATACTTTTATGTAGCTTTGTAGCAACTTTTTTCTTAGGTTTGAGAGTGTCTTTATGATTAGAGAATGTATATGTTTCTTTCAACAAGTTCTTTACAAGACTTTTTACCTTTTCAAATAAGACTTTCATGTCTCCACCCAACTAATTCTCCTTTTACCACTTAGATTTGATTTTTCCTTTTCCTTGTCATCTATTTCCAATTGTATTTGTTCCATGAAATTTTTAAGTTCAAGAATCTTTGATTTCATTTGTTCAACTCCACTTATAACACCATCTCTCACTTTCTTTGCTTGCACAAATTCATATAGAATACAAAACCTCTCAATAATAGATGTAAACTTTGAAGGTTCCTTTCATCACATTTTTACTCTCTAAATAAAAAAAGGTTTTCATTACAATCATACTATCTATGCATAATTAGAGGTTGGAAAACACAGGGTGTTATGATTATGAGTATATGAATTATTATAAATTGTAATGGTTTATTAAATACTACACCAATGAGTTCTATGTCTACTCTATGTTCCTACATGAAGATAATTTCTAACAACAAAAGGTTCTTAAATACATGGGATTCATTACATTGTTGGTGTGTACGAAAAAAAAAATTCATAAGAAAATAATTGACAAGGGACAATGTGTTTTCCAACACTACAAATAATAAACACTGTAAATAATGTGAGCTTTTTTTTGTTCCAATTGGATGAAGAAAGTGAAATTCCATTTTTATTGTACCAAAAAGTTCTAAAATTTGAAGGTGGACTTCATTATATTGTTGGTGTGTACGAAACAAAAACTTTTCATAAGGAAATAACTAACAAAGTATAGTGTGTTTTCCACCACTACAAATAATGCGAGCATTTTTTGTTCCAATCAAATGAAGAAAGTGAAATGAAATTTTTACTATACCAAAGAGTTGTTCTAAAATTTGAAGGTGGAATTCATTACATTCTTGGTGTGTACGAAACAAAAACTTTTCATAAAGAAATAATTGACAAAGGACAGTGTGTTTTCTGTCATTGCAAATAATGTGAGAATTTTTTTGTTCCAACCAAATGAAGAAAGTGAGATGTCATTTTTACTGTACCAAAGAGTTGTTCTAAAATTTGAAGGTGGATGTCATTACATTCTTGGTGCGTACAAAACAAAAAAAGTTCTATAAGGAAATAATTGACGGGGGACAGTGTGTTTCCCAACACTGCAAATAATGTGAGCATTTTTTGGTTTCTATTAGATGAAGAAAGTGAAATGCCATTTTTATTGTATGAAAGAGTTGTTCTAAAATTTGAAGGTGGATTCCATTACATTTTTGGTGCGTACGAAACAAAAACTTTTTATAAGGAAATAATTGATAGGGGACAATGTGTTTTCCAACACTGCAAATAATGTGAACATTTTTTTGTTCCAATCAAATGAAGAAAGTGAAATTCCTTTTTTATTGTATCAATGATTTGTTCTAAAATTTTAAGGTGTACTTCATTACATTTTTGGTGCATACGAAACAACAAAAATAATAATGAAATAATTGACAAGGGATAGTGTGTTTTCCAACACTACAAATAATGTGAGAATTTTTTTGTTCCAATCAGACGAAGAAGTGAAACACCATTTTTACTACATCAAATTTTAGGTCCCTTATAATTTTTTGAAATAGATTTCAATATCTTCAAAAAAAAAAAATATTCCTCTTCTTGTTTATCCACAACTTGTTTTATAAATAATGCTTATCTAAATTGCTTATTCTTATTTAAATTTGTCAATCATCACTTTAATCATATCTAAGTTTAGCACATCTTCTATCTCCTTTTATATGTGCAACCAATCCACACATTCCTCATCATATCAAACATTTCTTCTATACTTATGGAAATATTAACATTTTGGACTCTATTCACTCTTCATGGAGACATCTTATCTATATAGTACAATGCAAAATACCTCATGTTCAATGAACTATTTACAAAGTCCCTTGTAAATTATCTCAAATTTCATCGTATGTTCAAATTATTCCTTTTCAAACTATCTTAGGTTCAACAATCTATTTACAAGCATACTTCTCTTCACACCTACCCAATTAAAAATATTAGAAGATATACTTAAAATACAATTCCAATGGATGTCCTTGCAATTTAAAACCACTAGATACCATGTGATATAATTATGACTAGAGGATCTAGTTAAGGATTATCCAACCATTCAATCAATTACACAAACACTCCCAATTGAATTTAATGACATAATAAATTAACAAAACTATGAATTATTAATTCACATAATTACATTTACTATCTTTCCTCTTGAGGGCTTACAACATGAGACCTCAACCTTTAATGAATCACATACACAACCACTATATGTATTGTAATCTTTTGAATTGATATGTGACACAATACTCTTCACAATGTGCTACTAATATTTTCCCTTCCATCCATCGAAAATGGGCATGTTGGGAAGCCCATCTTCTAAAAAAAATTCACATTCCTAAAGAAGATAACAAAGATCAGATTTAGATTACAATGAATCTTATGAGCAATAGAAATTTGAATCCAAATAATAAGATAAGAGCAAAGTGGTATTTTGATTGGGGCCATTTCTTTACCTTTAGGGCCAAGAAGTCACATTAGTTCTATATCCAATCGTAGTATCAAGTTTCTCCTCTTTCCCATCTATAGATTTGGCTCCACAAGGTGTGAAACTTTCTATTGCCGACAATACCTATAAAAATATAGATTCGTAAACCATTCCACTACTCCTTATGTCACAACCATAAAAAATCAAATAATCGAAGAGAGAAATGGACATTTTGTGTACCTTGATCTATTGAAATTTGTTGAACCCATTCTAAGCAACATAGACCAACAATAGCATGATCAACTCTATTATCCACTTTCACACATTAACATCATACTATATTCTCATGCCAAAATGCTATTCACAATTTAACAAGCATATAATCGCTATGTCTAAAGACATCAACATTAGGTTCATCTTTGTAATGACTTATTATGGTAAGAAGATTTAACAGAGAACATTAAGAAGATTGAATCAATCAGAATCATTAATTACAAAAAGGTTGCCTAAAACACACATAAACCTGTCTCTAAAGGGATTTCACATATTCAACAACTTCATCTAACATATCAAAAATATTTGTAGTTTGTTGTATTGAATCAATAGCAATAGAAAATTCTCTATTAGACCATAGATATAAAAGAAAGCAAAATTTTACATCTAGCTAAAAGGTTTAATAGAAATTTTAATTTATTACCTTGTCATTATTTGACACAAGTTGTTTTTTGTTGTGGACATCAAAATCTGCAAATGGTTAGTAACTAACATATACAAACATGATTAGTTTCCAAGAAATAAGCACCATTCAACATCCATATGAGATACCTAACATGTTTTAAAATGCTATCTAATAACAAGATGCATAAAAGCCTACAAAGAGAAACATGAAATCAATCTATCCCATATTGGATTGGTGTCACATGTGCTAGTGACCCTTTCCCAACCCTTGATCAAAGCTCAAGTTGTGTAAATGATAGAGATGGTGGAGTGATGATGAACAAGATCAAATCTCAAATGAAGAGAGTAACCTTGCATAAAATTGTGGAGGATTTTCTCAAAGATGAAGCTTGTATTTAAAGATTTTCAAAATGCCAAGTGTTGAAGAGGGACCAATGTGGGACTAAAGATTAGACAAATGAAAGAAGGACACTTGTCAAATGGTGATTGGTTGATGTATGTGCAAGATTTGGGAAGAGTGCCCATAAGAGGGAGAATTTGAATTCAAATTTGCAATAAATTTTGAGAGGGGGACAAGAAAAACAGCAATAAATGCAATGTTTGACTTGTCATGTTGAGGGAAAATGAGCGTTTTACTAAATCAATAAAATTGATTTATTGTGCAAGTGGCTAGATCTAGATAATGCAAGTGGGATGGGATTAACATTTAATCAGGGTTAGATGATGATTATGCTGATTTAATGCTGATTAGATGATTTGACTTTCAAGACTTTGATAATTGATTTATTTAAATTAGAAAATGATGGAATATGATTTAGGATTTGATTTAAATGAAGTCCTGATTTATTTAATTAAGTGGATGATGCAAGATGAAGGTTGAATGATAATGCTTATTTGAATGGATGAAAATGCACTTGATTAATTGATGAATGGTCCTAATGCAACATCTAATTTGATTGAATCTGATCGAATGCATAATGTTAATTTTGCATGTCTACATTTTGCCCCTCTTTGAAGCAATGTACTTGTTGCGTTGGTTCAAAGAATAAACTTTCGTGATTGAAATTAAAAAATTCATGATTTTTCGGATGCCCAGAAGTACACTGTTATTGCCCCTCGAGAATCGTGAAAAGATTCGATTTGAGGGTCGATCATGATAAAGAGGTTCAAAATGGATGGTTATGGATGGCGATGCAAATGAGATGATTTCAAGATGCTTAGAATAACAAATCTATATTATCTAAACAACTTAAATGATGATATGATGTGAGATGGATGAGATTGATGATGTGAATGATGTGATATGCTGTGATTATGCAATGGATGATTTATGAAATGCGTAGACTAACAAATCTATATTATGATGATGATTATGCAATGCATGTGAAATGATCGATGTTTCCTATGATGTATGATATGAATGATATGTGGTATACTGACAATTTTCTGGATGTAGGATGGATGCATGATGGATGCATACAGATGCATGATGTTAGCGTGGAAATAAGATATGACAAGAGGATCCAACAAGTCCATGATTGGTCGAAGACTTTATTAGAGATGATGATGATAGATGATGATGATGATTTGCTTATCAAGGATTGGGATTTTCAGAGGGTCACTTACTTTATTTTTGATAACACACCTAAGTACGATGCATCAAGGTATAAAGGACCAGGATGGCGTTGTACTTAGTGTGATGGACTTTGACTCGACAAATAGGTAGGAGTATTCTTGTTCACACCTGACATACGGAAACCTTGCTAGGATGCACTTTAGAAGTCTCAAACATCTCGGACCAAAACATGAAAAGGTATAACCAATCAATGCAATAGTCAACAAGCTGTCTAAAACATCCTCCATACATATCTAACAAAGCAAGTATTCGCCAAGTTATTTTACAAGAACGTCCAACAAGCACATCAAACAAAAGAATAATGATCGTTGCCCCATTCCTATCTCTCTAAATCCTTCACTCGGATATCATCGAGAGGTCCTTGGAATGAGCGCAATAAGATAAATCAAAAGAAAAGACCAAGTACACAAATAATCCAATGTTCTTCATACCTTCAGCCAAAGGGATGTGTTTTGATAGGATAGGAATCCAAGTGATATCCAAAATGATGCCCATTGTCGGAACGATATATCCTAGGACATGCATTGTATAGGATGATGATGGTTTTGATAAGTTCATTGATAGGCTGCTGATACAGGGTCGACTGACATGTTTGCGAATGATCAAGAGTTTGGTTTTGTGTTTAACGATTTGTTGTTTGCTTTTGATTTTACGATTGAAGATTGATTTTGCTGATTGTTGTGATTGTTTCTGTTTGCGTTGTCAAAGGATGAAGGTGATGATCAGTTTATTATGGATGATTGATTATTGTGGGTGAAAGCGAAATGAGGCGGATGGATTTTTTCAAATATTTGGATGTTTTTGACATTTTTGAAATGTTTTGAGGCTGTTTTTTGGATTTTGATGTTTTTTTTATGTTTTTGGATTTTGATGTTTTTATGTTTTGGATTTTCGCATGATTTTGACGATTTGGATATGGATGTGTAATGATATCAGTGCTTTGTTTGGGATTTTGTTAAAACCAAGCTAAGGTTGATTGATCTGATTGGTGGATTGATGATGGTGATAACATTGTTGAGGATACACAACAATGCAAGGATTTGATCGATCAGGATTGATGATGATAACATTGTTGAGGATGCACAACAATGCAAGGATTGATTGATCAAGATTGATGATGATAACATTGTTGAGGATGCACAACAATGCAAGGATAGTGTTAAGCAACACAAGGATTGAGAAAGATATCCCAAGATGATGACGGATTGATTGGATTCGATTTGATCAGGATTGTTGAAGCTTGGTTTGGAACAAAAGTTGTTTGAATGATTTGATGTGGCATTTGGCGTGCAACTTAGATACAAGTGATAGTGATTTCTTGGATTGATGTTCGATGAAAGTTGAAGACTGATAAGGAATTTCTTCTCGTCAAAATATGCCATGGGCTAATGATTTGGATTTTTGCTCACAGGTGGTGGACCAGTTTGATTTCACGTTTACCAATGTTTAAATCACCACATAAGTCGAAGGACATAGACCAAGATTTATTCTCAAAGCAAGATGTACATATCTGCCCCCAGTGTCTAGCAATGTATGGAATGTGATGGATGGATGCTCAGATAAGTGTATGGCTGGATGGATATGGTAAGCATGCAAAAGGATGCCAAGGATTATCTTGCGATAAGATAAGGTGCTTAGATAAAGGAATGCTCATTTGGATAACGTTTCATGGCTCAAATAATGCTGCATAGGATAGGATTGATGAAAATGACCCATGTCAAGATGTTTTACCGTAAGCAAGTGTAGAGTGTGCCCCAAAATGTCATCAAGATCAAGATAACTTGCATGATGGACGCAGATATATGTGAATGTATTGGATAAATGGTTCATGGATGGATGGATTTATTATGGATGAGATGGATGGAATGCTCAATTTATTATGGATGGGATGAGATGCTTTCACCTGAAGTGGTGCACGTAGATGCTCGATTCTACACATGACGCCTGTTTTCCAGGTTTTCGTCATGGTCTTGCCCAAAGTGCCACCGTAGTGGTTTTCACTAGAGGACGATTTTTTCTCTTTACTGTTTTCAATCCTTTTTCTAATTTTTTGGATTTTTTGCTTTTTTTATTTTTTTTATTTTTTCGAAAGATTTTAAGCTCATGCTGAATCGCAAGGTGTTGCTGATGTAGATGCCCTTGTTATAATGTGCCATCGATATCCTGCTTGAAGAAGCTACTTTGCTAAGATACGTGCACTTGAATGCAACTTTTGGGATTCGTGATCTGCTTCATTGATACCAGGGTTAACTCTGTCTCTGTATGCACATTGCGATAGAGTGCCTTTTGAATCCTTATGATGAAGGGTTGTTGCCAATACACGGTCAATGTAAGAATTGGATATTATGCGTGGAGGCGTGGATGGAGTGTGTTTAGGGATAAGAGATGGATTGGTTGATAGTTTGGAACCTTTGACTCTCCAAACTTGGGAAGATGAGCAATGATGGGTGGATATAGAAGTGTGCATGGAATTAGGACCAACTAATTGATACACTTTGTACGTTGCTTGAGAAGCCTGCTTTTGATTTTGCGAACATCTTTGATGGATACCTTTCCCTCTTTTATTTTTCCCCACAGTTTCTTTGACTGATGGAGTTTGATAGGGATGATCTTTCTTTGTATTTTTTGGTATCCATGTGTATTTGATTTTTCCATTATGCTTCTCAGCTTCCTTTGCTTTGATAATTTTCTTCGTACTTTGATTCGAATCTTTCTTTCGAAGTTGGTCCCAATTCATGGATGGGGTGATGGGTGGATGAAGATTCGTGACGTGGTTGGTTGTAGTATTGACACTAGCTTCATCATAAGGACTCTTCATGCTCCCTATGTTGATGTTTGCTTGAGACGAAGTTGCCCCCAGTATGGTGATAGTATCACCTTCATTCCTTGATTCTGCTTGTTTTGAGATATCGCGTTCAATAAACATGCTCTGACAAATGACCACTGTAGATGTCATTGTTTCAATTCGCTGCTCTGCTAACTCTGGATGTTCTATCTGACTTGTTTCCTTGGGCGGATAATGATGGATATTTTTATTCATGATGTCCTCAATCTGAGTTTGGGACATATTCGATCCCGATGTTGACAACTCCGTTTGATTGTAGGAATTAAGAATCTGCTCTTTTTGTGTAACACAATCTTGTTCTAGATGAAGATCATCTACATGTCCATCCATAGAAAGCATCTCATGGGTAGATGGAGGAGTAAGCGCTATGTGGATGTGATCATCTTGCATAGATAGGAGAGTGTCCATTAGATGATTGTAGTATCTTGAAGATACAAATTTTTGATCTTGATTTATTTTGGGATTGCTTTCGATATGCTTTGGATCAAGCTTTTGACATGTGTTGGTTTCAAAGGATGGATCGCTTACAAATGGTACTTGGATATCTTCGTTATATATGGTAAGTGGCTCAATATCCTCAAGTGTCAAGTTTAGGGTTCTTTTAGTATCTGTAACCATGCGGTCAAAGGGGATCAACATGTTTTGAAAAGGACCATTGCTAGACTTTGGTGAAAGATTTTGATCATGCTTTGGAATAAATTCTTGAGATATATCCTCTAACTCGTAAGGTGATGTAGAGACATGATCATAGGTGAATTGATTGTGCATTATGTCAATTAGATCAAATAATCCTAACACTCCTTGAAATAGATCACTAAAAAGTGGCTCTTGATGTATGGTGAGTTGATCATTGGATTGTGTAGATATATCTTCAATGTGCTCCTCGATGGAGAGGTTTCGATCATTGCTTTCGACAATTGTGATGGAGAGATTGTGAATGTATTTGACCATAGCATCAAGTGATGTTGATATTTCTTGAATTGGCTCATTGTCGAGTTTTGTTGATGGATTTTGATCGAGATTCAAAAGTGACTCTCGACATATGTCGATTTGATCATTGGATGAAGTAAACGTGTGCTTAGTGATGGATTGATCTTGGTCCTTGTTTTCAATAGTTGTCATCTTTTGTGTTTGTGCTCATGTTGGTTGGGTAGCTTGAGAGGCTTGGGCAACTTGAGAGGATTGTTTCACTTGTTTCACTTGTGTTGCTTGTTGCATGGCTAGATATTGTTGGAATCCCTTTTGAAAAGCAGCTTGTAATGTCGCGTTGTATTGGATTGATGTGGTGGAAATTGGTGGTGGTGGGGGTGGTGGTGGATTTAGAATCATGTTGGATGTAGTGACAAGTGTTTGAGATACGCTCGGAGCGATCATGGTAGTGAGGGTTGAGATGTGATGGGTGTGATAGTGGTGTTTGGAATGATTGAAGTGTTAGGGATGATTGGGATGAACGAAGTGATAGGCCCTTGGGAGACCATATTTTGATTGGTTGGGATCATCATTGTTGCTTGATTGGATACCATCTGTTGGTGCGATGTCGATGGTATATTCAAAGGATTTGTCATGATGGTTTGATTGATGTTAGGTGGATTGATTTGGATGGCGTGATTGGTGTTAGGTAAAGGGGGAAGCCCTAAACCAAGGAATGATGTAGGTAATGGTGGTGGAGATTTCCCTTGGCGCAATGCCTCAACTATTTTGGAAAGTTCCGCAATTTGATCTGCCAAATTTGATTTTGATCTTGACTCACATGAGATAGTTGATTTGGCTTTTGTTTAAGCGGATTTGGGATGCCTACTTGCAGTTTTTGAATGGGATTATGGGAAAATTGACTTTGGATAATGTTATGATTTGGGATGATGTTCAGATTTGGCATGATAGGATGAACATTGTTGGTATTGGGAATCATTTTTCCAAAGTTTTCGAGTTAGGATTCATGTTTCGAAAACTTGCACTTGGTACATCCACATTTGGTTTGTAGGGATTTGGTGGAATGATGTTGCTCGTTTGAAGACTCATGTATTGATTGTTTGGAGGATAGACTTGTAAGTTTGGCCTTTGATTTAAATCTATCATGGGGAGATGTGTTCCAAAATTCAGATTGGGCATACTCACATTCGTTGTGCTATTGATATTTGTAGGAGATAGTGATCCTATGTATGGATGTGAGTTTCCATAATCCCATGATTTTGTGAGGCTTGGATAGTTTGGTTGGTTTGGACCACTCATGATGTATGAATCTAGTTTATATTCCATGTTCTTCTTGTGTTTTGACCTTGTTGACCTCTAAGGTGCTCTAGGATCAATGATGATATGAAGAATGAATGGGGTGAATGATGAGAGTGATGAACGTTTAGGAACTTTGAATCAATGCTAGACTTAGGGTTTGATTGGATTGGTTTGATTTTGGATGATGAACTTGTAAACCCTAAGATATTGGATGTGATCTTTAGGATGAACTTGTTCAAAGGTTTGCTAATTTAACTAGAGCTATGAGAAAGGATACATTCCCATGCCCCCTAACTAAACAAGGTGATTTTGATTTTGATGATGTGCCTAAGTCTAGAATGATGTTTGCAAAGATCTAAAGTTGTTTTGGTGAGATGGATTGATGAATGTTTGGAAGATAGATGAAAGTTTTGATGATCCTAAGAGACTTAGAGAGACTTTGTTTACTAGGCCAAGGTATTGAAGAACACACTTTTCTCTAAGAGCAATCAAAAGACCAATATGACCAAAAGATATCAAGCACATGTGTGGGGTCCAATTTGTTATCTTTGCTTAATGGCTTTATTTTACAAAAAACACTCTCTTTGATTAAAGTTTCAAACTAAGATGTCCAATGTCTTAATTTCTTTAAACCCCACAAGATATTTTATGTGGAAATTCAATGAACTTAAGGCAAGGGTTTTCCTATTGTTTACTCAAGAAGACAAATTGAGATATAATCCAATGCTTAGGAACCTCTGACGTGAATCCACGAGGGAAAAGCGGTAACATATGGATTGAGTCAATGATATTTGTCTTAAAGAGGGTTTGAAATTTTTGAGAATCATGTTGAATGTTTGTTTGCAAAATGTTTTTGAATACACACTGTTTTCAAACAAAGTATAATTACAAGCCCTATGGATGTGTAAGACATATATTTGTTGGATTCCCACTTGACAAGTCCACGCTTATTCTAGCGGATGGTTAGATGTTGACCCCACTCCCCTCCACGGCTCATTAACGCACCTGGGCAGCCAAGCATCAACACCCATGAAACTCCCATATGGCGGCTTTCCATCTCTACTAGAAGACAAGTGTGGGTGGCTTTAATCCACTGCTCTTGCACCAACAAATAGATTAAGGATTTTGGAAAATTCTAGCACATGGGTTCTAGTAAGGACTTTCCGTTCGTGGAGATTGACCCATACGGCAAGAGTCCCTTTCGATCCATCCTCTCAGAGCCAACCGCGTGATTATGGCATTTAACCAAAACCCTCATTTATATCCCATTGGAAATACTCTTGGCTTTAGAGTGTTACCGGTTAGTAACTAACATAATGTGGACATCAAAATCTGCAAATGGTTAGTAACTAACATATACAAACATGATTAGTTTCCAAGCAATAAGCACCATTCAACATCCATATGAGATATCTAACATGTTTTAAAATGCTATCTAATAACAAGATACATAAAAGCCTACAAAGAAAAACATGAAATCAATCTATCCCATATTGGATTGGTGTCACATGTGCTAGTGACCCTTTCCCAACCCTTGATCAAAGCTCAAGTTGTGTAAATGATGAGATGGATGGAGTGAAATGGACAAGATCAAATCTCAAATGAAGAGAGTAACCTTGCATAAAATTGTGGAGGATTTGCTCAAAGATGAAGCTTGTATTTAAAGATTTTCAAAATGCTAAGTGTTGAAGAGGGACCAATGTGGGACTAAAGATTAGACAAATGAAAGAAGGACACTTGTCAAATGGTGATTGGTTGATGTATGTGCAAGATTTGGGAAGAGTGCCCAAGAGGGGGAATTTGAATTCAAATTTGCAATAAATTTTGAGAGGGGGACAAGAAAAACAGCAATAAATGCCATGTTTGACTTGTCATGTTGAGGGAAAATGAGGTTTTACTAAATCAATAAAATTGATTTATTGTGCAAGTGGCTAGATATCTAGATAATGCAAGTGGGATGGGATTAACATTTAATCGGTTAGATGATGATTATGCTGATTTAATGTTGATTAGATGATTTGACTTTCAAGACTTTGATAATTGATTTATTTAAATCAGAAAATGATGGAATATGATTTAGGATTTGATTTAAATGAAGTCCTGATTTATTTAATTAAGTAGATGATGCAAGATGAAGGTTGAATGATAATGCTTATTTGAATGGATGAAAATGCACTTGATTAATTGATGAATGGTCCTAATGTAACATCTAATTTTGAATCGACTGATCAATGCATAATGTTAATTTTGCATGTCTACATTTGTATACCTTGATCTACCTTTTTTTAAATTCATGGGAGTTTGGGAGATTAACCCAAAAAAACTTACTTCTCGCTTTTGTAGTTGAACGAGAAAAGCCACCCATGAATTTCATGGGGTGTGGGAGATTAACCCAAAAAAAACTTACTGCTTCTCAGTAGTTGAACGAAAAGCCACCCATGAATGAAAATGCAAAATTTTCTAGACCACCACAAAATCGACTAAGCATTGCACTGTGTAAAAACATTCAAAGGAACTTCGAAATCCTGAACTTATGCATTTGTATAAAACTTTCTTTTCTTGAACATCATTAATCTATCCTTGGATTAGTATGTCTTCATTCATTACCATAATAAAAAATTTCTCTAATCCCACATAAAACAAGTGGGAATGAGTAGATTGGTAAAAAAAAAGAAAAGACTAGCAATAAAAGCTAATCTCGAGAGCTAATGAGTAGGCTCTAGCCTCCCACACCCTCGGTTGAGCCAATGAGTAGGCAAGTTGAGTGAGTAGGTCCCTTCCCACACCCCAATGTTGAAATGAAATGAGGCCCCTTGAGAATGGCAACTGTAGCCTCCCACCAAAAGAGCATCCAACCATCAAGACAGTTGTTTCTCCTCCCTGATACAATACTAGATATTACCAAGCTCCCTAGCTGCTATTGTAGACACCTAAATTTGGACACTTAAATTTGTCCAAATTTGTCCCTTTTCATCTAAATATCCTTTCATTTGCATTAATTAAGTAATATTACTATTATTTAATTAATACCATTAAAGTAATATTACTATTATTTAATTAATACCATTAAAGTCCTCTAAATCCCTAAGGTATCTAGTTAAATAGTTAAATACCTTACCCTTTACTCCCCTTTTCCTCAAATAATTAAATAAATAAGACATTTATTTAATTCCTCACATGTCACATCCTCGATCACCTTTTCTTAATCCTAATCCACCTCCTAATCCCATCATTAGGGATGTGCACATGTCAATCCACGATTAGGATGTGTCACATCCTCCAACTTTTGCAAGTTGGCTCCTAATCTTCATTAGACACTAACTATCTTCTAATCATTGATCAATTAGTCCATTCAACATCTTAGTCAACTCTCTCATCTCCCAAGGATTATTGAATTCCTTTTATTATCCCCATGTGAATTTAAAATTCACTTTTATTCCTCCAAAGACTCTCCTCTTCCCCATGTGATCATTGAAAAGTCACATCACTCACATGGGTCAAAGTCCTACTTTTTGGGAACCTTGTCTTATCCACAAGATACTCCCAATAATATGAATTTAAAATTCACATTTATTATCCCAAAAACTTCTCTCATTCCCATGGTCCTCTCACTTGTCACCATCACCCTCATCCCAAGGTACTTGCAAGTACCTCCACCTCATTTGTCCTTGTGACACTTCATCCTCCACATGGCAAGATGTGAGGGCTTGTGAATCCTCAACTCACCATAGCCCTTCATCTTGCCCATGTTGGAAAAATATCAACCGTTCAATCCTCTAGAGAATTCTCTCCTAAATATAGATTATTTCTCTTTCATTCTCAAAGGATGTATTATCACATTCACAATTTCAAGCTCTCCAAAAAAAGCATTCAAGTTCTAGCACTAGTATTTGCATTTGCACTCACAAAACCTCCATTGTTTCATGTTGTGAAGCTTTCATCTCTTGCACTTGCATTCATCCATCCAACTACCCACATAGCTCATTGCATTCCAAATCTCTTTTAGAGAATTTTGAATCCATTTGCATCACATTTTTCCATCAAGGAGCATACAAAACATCAATCATCAAAGGGCCAACCAAGGAGAAACTCTTGCAAGGTAAAATTCTGCTTTCTTTATCTTTATTTTGTTTGAGTTTAATGTATCCCTATCTTGAGGTGTTTTAGACTTTTAGTGTTGTTTCCATCTTTTTGCATTTTTTTTTTCATCACTTATGATAGGTAAACTTCACTGGTCACATTTTTGGCATGCCCGGTGGGACCCACAAATGGGTCCCTTTCTTTCACGTTTTATGTTGGTTGACATTTTGTAGGTTCAGGTTACAGAGAGGTGACTCCGTAGTTGGAAGAGGCGACCCCGCACACATTTTGGTGCACCTGACCTTGACAAGGGTGACCTTGCCCCAACTTGGGTGAACCTGCCCTCAATAGGGGCGAACCTACCTTGCAAAGTTTCCCATCTGAGCAACAAACTATTTTTGCCTTCAGTTTTCCAGAGGGGTGAACCTTCCTTGCAAAGGGGTGAACCTTCCCTACATAGGGGTAAACCTACCTTGCAAAGGGGTGAACCTGCCCTAAGTAGGGGCGACCCTGCCTAGATATAGGTCTCTGGGAGGTAAAACAATAGTTTAAACTTTGTTTCCAGCATCTGTTTCTTATCATTTTGAAGTAATAACCCCCTAACGTCATCTATTGGTGAGTGTGTCTACATTTTTGCTAAAAAATTTGCAGCTTGTTTCATGCTTGTCGAAGAATGGAGCGAAAAACTACTAACACTTTGCTTGCAAAATGATCGATCTCACCATTGTTTGTCTAGTTTGCTTATCATTTTTGCTTATTAATCTAGGTACATAGATCTAATTAGGGGGAGTCAACATACTATTCACTATGTTTGAAAGTCCTTTGTGTCACTCAAGGGACACTATATCATTTAAAGCTTTCCCCTTGCACTTTGTGTGAGCCTGGGGAGTAGCCAAAAATGGTTAGTGTCCTCTTTTTAGCGAGACCTACTTGGGGATTTCATCACCCCAAGGGAAATTCCCAACCATACGTATCGGAAGGGTATATAAAGGGGGGAGAGCCAAAGTTGTACCCCACTCCAGTCATGTCATGTCTAGTGGAGCGTTGAAGCTAGGGTGATACCTAGATAGACATGAAGAGTTGGTTTGAGCCTTCAGTATCTCACTGGGGTTCCCGACTCATGCTTGTAGATAGGCTGGTCTTCATGGTCGTGCCTCACGTACTAAGCATATATCAAGGACTTCCTAGTTGCCTTGTTCATCCTAGTTAGAGGACTGTGTTGGCCATACCCTCTTACTAATCTTAGGATCTTGTTGTTTGAACTATCTTCTTCATGTGAAACCAGTGCATATTTGTTTAGACAAGTCAGCCTTTTCCTATTGCTTGTTGTCTGATGTGTTTTTGGTCC
This sequence comes from Sequoia sempervirens, assembly GCA_007258455.2. Taxonomy (NCBI): domain Eukaryota; kingdom Viridiplantae; phylum Streptophyta; class Pinopsida; order Cupressales; family Cupressaceae; genus Sequoia; species Sequoia sempervirens. Next base: position 23,829,277 of record VDFB02000003.1, read on the forward strand.
TTTGCCATAGCTGTTTTCATCCAAGTCAAGTTTACGTCTATTGAACAGGGGCAACCTTTCCTTTTGTCATAGTCATTTCTCAGTCTTTTTCTTTCAAAATTTCCCATCTTTCACTAAATAGGCAACCTTTCCCTAGAGAGGGGTGACCCTACCCTGAACAGGGATGAACCTACTCGAACAAGGGTGACTCTACCCTCTGTCAGTCAAACAATCATCGAAACAATAGTTTCACCAAGTTGGGTGAACCTACCCCATACTTGGGAAAACTTTCCCTAACTTGGTGAACCTACCATAACTTGGGAAAACTTTCCCTAACTTGGGTGAACCTACCCGCCAAACAACTAATTTCACCCTCTGTTTAGTCATTTTGAGCATCCACTTCCTTGCTTCGAGCATCCTTCTCCTTGTTCTGAGCTTTTGTCTCCTTGTTCTGAGCATCCTTTCATCCATTCTGAGCCTTTGTCTCCTCATTCTGAGAGTTAGTCTCCCATTTTGAGCATTCATTTCCTCATTTTGAGCACTTGTTCATCCATTACGAGCTGTCATCTCCTCATTCCAAGAGTCATTCATCCCTTCTGAGCATTCGTTTCCTTGTTTCGAGCACTCATTCATCCATTCTGAGCCTCTGTCTCCTCATTATGAGAGTCGTTCATCCATTCTAAGCAATTGTTTACTGTTTATGAGCATTCTTTCATTTATTTCAAGCATTTGTCCCCTCATTCTGAGTATTCATTCATCTATTTTGTGCATCCTTTTTCCCAATCCAATCACCCGACTCCCCGTTCCGAGAGTCTTTCTACTTGTTTTGGAGTTCGTTTCCTTGTTCCAAGGGTCTGAAAGCAAATAGGTGACCTTTCCCAGCAAATAGGCGAACCTTCCCTTCAATAGGAAACCTTTCCCTTCAATAGGTGGACCTGCCCTTCAATAAGCAACCCTGCCCTCCAATAGGTGAACCTGCCTTTCAATAGGAAAACCTACCCTTCAACAGGCGACTCTACCCACCAACAGGTGACCCTACCCATCAATAGGCAAACCTACCCATTAATGGTGAACTTTCCCTTCAATAGGAAAACCTTCCCTTCCATAGGCAAACCTACCCTTCAATTAGGTGACCTTTCCCATTAATCCATTTGCAAATCATCCGTTCATCACTCAAAGGAATCTCTAGCTTACGTATTCATCATTGTTTTCCTAATCCAAATCCCTTAAACTTTGTTTTAGCAGATACTATCCAAATTGACCTAGGCTTTTGAATCTAATCATTATCATCCATCCTGAGTTAGTCAATCATCATTCAGCCCAATCAATCCACTTTCAATCTTAAGGTGGATTCGGTGTTGCAATCATCTATCTATACTTTAATCCGATCAATCAAAACCTTAAGTCACCTAGGGTAATCTCTAAACTTGGTTTAGAATCCCTTTCATCATCCTATTTGATCCATCATTTGATCTTATCAATGATTTCATCAATTGACCTTATCCAATCTAATCCAACCACGTCCCTATCCGATCACCCAATCAATCTACTTCCATCTTGAGGTAGATTCGGGGTTGTAATAATCCTATGGTAATTTAATCCCATCGAACCTTTGAACTTGGTTTAGAGTCAATCCCATCACATCATCCAATCATCCAAATCTAAACTCCAAATCTGAGCTTTTATCCAATCCCGATTTGAGCTTTAATCCATTACCATCCAAGATCTTTTGATATCAAAACAAATCCTAAGATCCCTTCTTCCATCTTCTTCGAATCCATCCTAGTTATCCTTTCGTGACCTTTTCTTTCCTTCTAATTGTTTCTTCCCATATTTTCTATCTGTATCCATCTAATCCGACATCATGAATCCTTATCCTCCATCAATAGTAGTCAAGGGAAACCCTAATTACATTGAGGACGATAAGGAGAGTTTTGTTGATCAAGAGGTAGATGACATAGATCCTCTTGACACCATCATTTCTAGTAAAATTTCCCCAACTGCTTTCCAAAATCTAATTACCCCTCTGAGCTATATTGTTACGTCTTTATCCATGCCTAATAATGCTCCTTATCCTACCTTTGACAATGGATATCCATTATCTTCCCAATCTACCTATTCATCATATCCTTCATATACATCTTCCTCTTATCCAACACCCACATCCTTTTATCCCAATCTACCATCCCAATCTTCCCATCCTAATCTACCGATCCATTATCCCTATTATAATCACCCATCCATGTCTCCCTATCCTAATCCTCCTTACCAGTCTACCCATCCTAATCTGACATCCACGCCTTTTTATCTTAATCCTACACCCCCATCAACCTATCCTAATCCAACATCCACATCTTCCTATCCTAATCCATCATCCATGTCTTCCTATCTCAATATGCTATATCAATCTTCCCATCCTAATCCACCATCCCAATACCTTTATTACAATCCACCACCCATATCCTCTTGTCCTAATCTTTCGTCCCAATATCCCTATCTTAATTCTCCATCTACTTCCTCTAACATGAACCCACCACCCACGTCTTCTTATTCTACTCCACTATCACAATATTCTTACCTTAACCCTCCATCTAATCTTGACCCCCCCACCAATCCTAATCCTCCATTTACTATTAGTCCTCCATCTAATCCTAGTCCACCAATCCATAATCCCAGTCCTCCACCAACCCATAATCCTTTTTCTATTCCCATCACCCCAACTAAGCCTAGAGTATACACGATCCTCACTCTAGAAGTTCTCCAAGGACTCATGACAAAGAAGACATCCCCAACTCCACACCTTGAAGTCATGGAACCATGCAACCCCACTCCCTCGTGTACGATCACTAGTGATGAGACCCTTCTCCATCCCACAACTATCATTACTGTTCCCACTCCTAGCATCACTCAAACCATTGAAACCATCACCAAATCCATCGAACCCCCATCTCCTACTCTAGAAGCCACTGAACCCATCAACGAAAATCAAATCCAATCCACTCCTCCCACTCTAGCATTGAAATCCATTCCCATGAACCTCATGAATCCTCCATCCTTCGATCTCCCCCACTTGAAGAGTCCCTCCAACATTCCATTATCATGCCTCCCATACATGATGATTCATGCCAAGAGCTTGATCCAAAGCATACCAACATATCCCCTTCTCAAAATCTAGATCCTACTATCCCATCTAGTCCACCTCAAGATCACAATCCCTCATTCATTCCATCCCATGGTCCCCTTGATACTAAAGATTCAATCATTACATCGCATGAGCCCTTCTCACCTACTGCTACAAATCCAAATCCTATCATGTCACCTAATCTCTCTCCTGATACCACCCATCAAGATGTTATCCCATCATCTCCATCTCATGATCCTCCATTTTCGCCTAAACCTACTATCCCCACATCACTTCTATATCCCCTTGGTACTCTCACATTCCTCCATGGTGGTCTCCTTGTAGAAGAGAAAGAAAGCATATATACCACCCATCATCCTCCACTTAATAATGGACTCGCATCATTCTTCCAAAATAACAAAAATCCTATCATGGATCAAATGCTCAAGAAAATGAACTATTAAGGAAAAGGTTTAGGGCTTCATGAGCAAGGTATTTTGGAGCCCATCCAAGTCAAAGAACACTCCTATACGCAAGGTCTTAGATGTACTGCTCATGAATTTCAATCCAATTTTTTTAGTAAAACCTCCACATACCCTCAACAATCCTCTTCTAAACGAATAAGAGGCTCCCCCATCACTCCACCAGATCATTTGCTGCCATCCCCCTCCATCGTATCACCTCAAGACAACCACCCATATTCCTCCTTCGTCTTCCACATTCATTTTGGGTCCTTATTCCCTTCCATCCACCATCTCACATCCTTCATCTACTCCCTTCATTTTTTGTCCTTATGTCCCTCCACCCACTATGTCTATTTTGGGCCCTTATATCCTAGAATCACCTCCTCCATCTCTTCCTATTTATCCTTCTATCCATCCATCACCTATCCCTGTCACCCATCATAAGCATCCCACTCTCATGTCCCCTAATCATGATCAACAAATTCATGTACATACACATCCTCCATCCACATATCATCCCCAACATACTACCTCTATCACTCCATTCATATTTCTTGCACATCATCCATCTCCTCACACCCCTCCCATTATTGTTAAAAGCATTTTGGATGCTCAAGTAAAAATGCATAAATCTAAGCATCCACATGAATCTAAAGTTCCTCATGTCCCCTTAAAAAGACATGTTGAAGAGAAGAAAAATCCAATCCAAAATCAAATCCAACGTCAAAATCCAACACACAAGCCACAAAGGCCCACCAAAGTAAAGATCAAAACCATGTGGATCCCAAAGAAAAAGATGTAATGCCTTCAAATGAAAAATCTGTAATAACATCCAAAGTTGCTAATCCAAAAGCTAATCATTTTCATCCACCATCTCCTAAATCTGTTTTGGGTCCTTATGTCCCAAAATTCACTATCCCATCTCCTCCATTATCCCCATGTTCTCCATCAATTAATACTCCTCTCCTTTCACATCCATTGCCATAAATGCCAATGTTGGTCTTGAACACATCTTCCTATCAAACACCCCATCATTCCATCCATATACTTTCCAACATCCCATCCATTATCCCACATATCTCCCTCATCAAATCCTTTTAATCCATTCTCTTGCATAATCCATCTATCTTCATAACCTTGGTTGTTCCAAAATCCAATAGTCACTTCACACATGGGCTCTTAATACCTCATATGGAACTTGATGCTTGGGTCCTTCATCCATCTTCTTATCACATGTCTTCTAAATTCACTTATCCAAATCCCTATCCTTATCCATCTTCATTTGCATACTACCCAAAAAAGTTCAAAAAGTCAATAAAATCAAAAAACAAAAAAAACAAAAAAAACAAAAATAAAAATAAAAATAGTAGAGAGAAATAATTCGTCCAATGCTGAAAACTTGGAAAACAAGTTCCTTGGATAAGTACCATGATGAAAACCTAGAAAATAGGCGTCATGCGTAAATACCCCACCCATTTTCCTTCTGCAATTGGGGGCAACTACATTCCCTTCACCCATCTCCTCCATCTAACCTATCTTACATATCCTACTTGTCATATACCGTTTATCCCAATCCCTCCATCCTCCTTATGGTCTTGATATAGATAGGGGAAAACATATATACATGCTTTGGACACCTCTTGGAATCTATCCCCCTCACCTATACACTATCCTAATCCCATTCCTTCATCTATCTTCCTTGTCCACCCGTCATGCTACCATTAATCTCCCTTCCTTATCCATACATCCTATCCATATCCATCTCACTCCTTTATTTTCCCATCCTTCTATCCTCACACATCCATCTACCTTCTTTGTCCACTCATCATGCTACTATATCTATAGTGGGGGAATCCCCTTCTTTGTGATGTAGTCCTTGGAGATATCCTTCATCGATCCTAGCATCCCTTGTCATCTGTCCATCTGGTAATATTTATCCCTCTATTCTTCCCTCATCACAATCTCTTCCATCTTCCAAATCCTTACCTTTCCATCTATCCATCCAGTAACCTATTCCTCATCCAAATCCTTATCCCTCTATCCATCCATAACATCCCTTTCATCTCCTCATCGTTATCTTCTTGTCCATCATAACATCCCCTCTATCTCCCCATCCTTATCTTCCTATCCATCTATCATACAATCCCTTCCATCTTCTCATCTTTATCTTCCTATCCATCCATCATGGAAATCCCTTCCATCTCCTTATCTTTATCCTCATCCTATATCACAATCCCTTGTCATTGGTATCTAGCTATAGGATCCTCCTCATGCAATTAAATGCCATCTATCTCACTATCATCAATCCCACCTTTTTCACACATCTTTCCAATCTCCTCTCACATCTCATCCCTCATCTCTCCATCATGTCATTCTCCTAATTCATCTTTTGATGATTTGGATATTTATCCCATCCTTGAGTTTTGTGTGATCACCATCATCCTATCCAATCCACCAAGTCTAGTCTATCTCATCATGCCGGTTCCATCATTTTATCCACTTATTGTGGTCATCTCATTATCCTTTATCCATTGTTTGTCTTTGGTTTTTTTTGAACTACGTTGCCCCTGTGCTTTCATGTAGGCAAGGTCAATCATTTGATCTGCCCCTGGGGCTTTTCTTTTGTCCATCTGGTCTTGTCATCCATCGAGGTCTCCATCGTCCTCTTCCCACTTTTATCCATGGTCATTTCTCAGCCTTTTATCAAACTACGAGGGCTCTACACTTTCACGAAGGCAAGGCTAATCTTTGATCCTATGGAAAAAGGACGTTTGCAATTGATTGTGATCTTTTGGTGCTTTTGGATTTTTTTTATCCTTTGAGCTCCCTATCATCACTTGTTAAGGTTGCCTTGATCCATCATATCATGGTATGGTTTGACTGGTAAACATAGGGGCGTATCTTGATTGTTTGTTTGTTGCTCTCTTCCTAGTTGTCCTACATTGTACCCATCAAGATCCCTATGGTCTTGTGTTATGCTGGAGAATCCTCTTGTGCTTGTGGTTATTCCAATGCCTAGCCCAACCAAGGTATTCATGACTTTGGGGTGTTGGAATAGCCTTCTTGTCTATTGTGTTTGTTTTATGCATTAGACACTAATCTTCCTTGGTTCCACATACCCTAGCACTTGGTGTCTTATGCTATAGAAAATATTAGTGCTCTCAAAATGGAAAATTGCATTAGGATTTCATTTCATTTCCCATTCCATTACATTACATGTATCCTCCATCTCTTCTCATCCATATTTTCATCAATCCTCATCATTTCATCCTCTTTTCAATCTTCTTAGAATAATATATATTGGTTATTCTAAGTGCCATCATCATATCATCATCTCTTCAATCTTCTTAGGATAATATATATTTGTTATTCTATGCATCTTTTCCCTCATTGTTTTCATTCTTTTCATCCATCACACATCTTAACCCAATCCTCATCCATTCAATCTAGCACAAATTATCTAACCAGATACTTGGTCTTGTTCCTAGCCTTGTTACAAGCCTTGATCCAATCATCATCATCATTGGGATGTACCCTTCCCTATCCTTTGGTGTTGTTTTGGGATGTATCCTTCCCTCATCAACAACACTTTCATCATCATCATCAAGATGTATCCTTCCCTATCCTTGTGTTGTTTTGGGATGTATCATTGCCTCATCGACAACACTCCATCCATCATCCACCCATTTTGGCTTGTAGCTTAACTGGGGCAACATCACCTTTGTACTTAAATCCATTTGTGCTTCCCAATCTCCTATCGCTTGTCATCCTCTCTTATCCATCACTTTGCATCATCTTCCTCATATACCCTTTCATCAACTCATCCATTTTGAGAGCACACTCGTGTTCTCTTGAACCCGCATGTCTTCTCGAAGGGGAATCCTCAATCCCTAATCTTCATCTTCACTCCCATCATCTTTCTTCCTAGTCACTACTTTGAATGACTGGGACATCTTTTCCAATCTAACCATCTTCTTCTTGGTGTTATGTTTTAATATTTTTTGAAATGATGCTACTTCGTAGCACCATCTCAAAGAGGGGAAAAATGTAGACACCTAAATTTGGACACTTACATTTGTCCAAATTTGTCCCTTTTCGTCTAAATATCCTCTTATTTGTATTATTAAGTAATATTACTATTATTTAATTAATACCATTAAATTCCTCTAAATCCCTAAGGTATCTAGTTAAATAGTTAAATACCTTACCCTTTATCCCCTTTTTCCTCAAAGAATTAAATAAATAAGACATTTATTTAATTCCTCACATGTCACATCCTCCATCACTTTTTGTCAATCCTAATCCACCTCCTAATCCCATCATTAGGGATGTACACATGTCTAATCCATGATTAGGATGTTTCACATCCTCCAACTTTTTCAAGTTGGCTCCTAATCTTCATTAGCCACTAATTGTCTTTTAATCATTGATTATTTAGTCCAATCAACATCTTAGTTAACTCTCTCATCTCACAAGGAATATTAAATTCCTTTTATTATCCCCATGTGAATTTAAAATTCACTTTTATTCCTCCAAGGACTCTTCTCTTCTCCATGTGATCATTGAAAAGTCACATCACTCACATGGGTCAAAGTCCTACTTTTTGGGAACCTTGTCTTATCCACAAGATACTCCCAATCATGTGAATCTAAAATTCACATTTATTATCCCAACAACTCCTCGCATTCCCATGGTCCTCTCACTTGTCACCATCACCCTCATCCCAAGGTACCTGCAAGCACCTCCACCTCACTTGTACCCTATCCACCTCATTTTTCCTTGTGGTACTTCATCCTCTAAATGGAAAGATGTGATTGCTTGTGAGTCCTCAACTCACCACAACCCTTCATCTTGCCCATGTTGGCAAAATGTCAACTGTTCAATTCTCTAGAGAATTCTCCCCTAAATATAGAGAATTTCTCTTTCATTCTCATATGATGCATTCAACTTACAATCACATTTTCAAGCTCTCCAACTCCATCTCTCAAGAAACTTCAATCACTTGCATCCATCCTCCAGTGTTGAAGCTTCAAGCTTTCATTGTATCCATTTTGTTGACTTTCTCACATACCCACATCTCTCATTTGAATCTTCATTTCATCAAGATCATTTTGCATCCACTTTTAGCACTCTTTCCATCGAGGAGCACACATTATCGAAAATCAAAGGACCAACAAAAGATATCAACTTGAACAAAGGTAAATATCTTCTTGTTTATCTCTTCTTTTGCTTGAGTTCAACTAGGCTAATATTGAGGTTGTGTAGTGTTTTTTCCTTCTTTGCTTCATTTTGTTTTGCATCATTTAGGATAGGTAAACTTTGTTGCATCACAACTATATTGTTACAACTTTCAACAAATTCTATAGTAATATTGGTGGGGAGGGGAATGTTAGTGTAATTAAATTAATTATTACACTAGCATAAGTTAACTTAGGTCATGCATCATTTAGTCCTAGGTTAGATTTTAATAAATTATTTAATAAATGGGGTAATTCCCCCTTCCTTGTTTGTAGGGATAAGATTCCTTCTAGAAGATGAGTTGTCCTTCTAGAACTTATCTCAAACATTTAATAATTTTCTAGATGGGGTTCACATGTTGTCACATGTTGTTAGATCGTGACACATGGCAACATCTCTTGCATTTTAGGTTTTCACTCATGCCTATATATTCAAGGAATTTTGTACATTTGTAATCATCAATCTCATATCATATCATCAATATAGAATCTCCATTGTGCATACCTAAGTTCGAACACTTTCTTTGTGGTTGATTATCTTTCATGGAAAAGGTCCTCCATTGAAGACTGCAGCTTCAGGGACCCTGTGCATCTATAATCTCAACAGGGAAGAGGTATTGAATTTGTAAGGGAGTTCCATCCCCCCAGGCAAGATCACGATCCTTCACCCCTAGGCAAGGAGAACTTGATATTGGTTGGAAGGTTCCTAGAGATAAGTTAACATGGGTTGAAACTACTATGGAAGGGCACTTACTCCTTCATCCTAACTGGCACATTGAACATAGCTAGACATATCAAGTATAATGCCCCTCTATAGCAGGAAAAAAGAGGAAGAGCACATGAAAAATGAGGGAGTAACTTGATGTTTACCATGAATTATAATGAATCAATCAAGTCCAATCATTTTCACCAAGCATAATACTACGTGAAAATAATACTATGATGATCAGAAGCACACATAATAAAATGTGCTTGGGAAAGCTCATAGATTCCTAAATATAAAATGAAGAATGCAGGAAACTAAAAAATGAATAGTACTAAAAACAATAGCTAGATTGCACAGCCTGTGCCTCATCGCCATCATTTACCCATGTTCATAGCTTGGAACATGTAACCAAAGAAGAAATGTTCTTTAGGGTTTATTTAGTTATAGGAATTCTACAATCATTTTGAAACTTGAGTGGGTTGCAACAGCTGCATGATCTCGAGTCTGGGATGGTTTTTCTTTAGCTGTAGGATCTCACCTTCGACATATTTCCCACCAAGATTTGGGTCGGTTACATCCATGAGATTGCTCATTGTATGGAGATCTCTCACCTAGTCTATATCTACAAGTGTCACCAAGCATCACCCAAGCCACCAAAAGAAACAAAAAATCCACTATCCGAAGTGGTAGCCATTTGGCAAGCCACATTGCCACTTCAAACGTCAATCTCCCAAGCATTTCTCTTGGCAACAGATGGACCTGGAAAACCGGAAACCAAAACAATTGATTCATGTTCATAAGATCATAAAACATAAAATCACCACCATCCACTAAATTATATAACCCATTTTGTACTTGCAAAGTATGGGACAACGATGGAGGAGTTGGCATGCATCCCTGGAACACTCGTTGTAGAAGTTGGTACATTCTCCCCATCCATTGAACTGCAATACTGCGTAGTGGATTGTTTTTAAAACTCTCGCTCGCTTAAACCTCCCTCCCAATTTTTAAAATTAAAATTCCCGCTCATTTTTAAATTTTATCATAGCCATTCGTCTGTCAACTTTCAAGTTTGACTGTCGTTTGTTTCTGTCCATCAGTGTATTTTTTCCAACGTGTGGGATGGGAGATGGATGTTATGTTATAATATAACATACATAGGTACATAGGTGCATTTTTTCTATGAGTTAGCTTTTCCCCCCTCTCCCTTATCTTCTTTTTTAAAGATATTGAATATTTTTTAATCTCAAGTATATCAAATTAGAAAGCCACTTTTATCTGTAAGAGTAAATTTAAGATAGTTATTTTATACTTAATTGTCTAATATTCTTTTACATATTTAAGTTCTTATATTTTTTAGGATACACTATTTAGAAAATCCTTTAAAATTATAATATTAAAATATGAATACAAAGAACTATTGTTTTTTATTTTATTTTTATACTTTTCAAAATTAATAATCTCTAAGGTTGAAACTTTTAAACTATGGTTGAATTACATTGCAAAGGCATGTAAAACTATGAATATATATGTTGAGGATATTGAGAAATTTGTAATAAAGAAAGGTTGTAGGTGTTTAGTTGTTGCTCCAGGATTTGCTCCTCTGTTTTTGTGGTTTAGATATGTTGATCATGGTTGTTGGAAGTTGTTATATCTAGGATTTGGGCTTCTGGATCATTGTATAGTGTGAGTTATGTTCACCAATTGTGAGTTGTGCTTTTCAAGGTATCTAGCTAAGGTTCGAGAGAAATGTAGTTGCTCTAGATTTCTTCTTGTTCGAGTATTATGACTTTCGGTTTGGGAGTTAAGGTGATATGATTGTGTTGAAGATAATTTTGTTATCTGGAAGGATTGGATCGTGCTAAGGATGTGTGTGCTTAATTTATTTGTGTTTAACATTGCTTTAGTCGGCCTTGTGTTTAACACTAATTTTGAAGCTTATGGACATGTGTTGAAGTGTGTGATTGGCTTGCCCTCATTCTAATTCCACCCTAGAATGTTTTGGAATTGACCTAATTTAAATTTGTATATGCAAATGGTGTATGGCTAACTTTGGATATGTTTCAAAGTTGAAGATGGTATAAATAAAAGATGAGATATTGGTGAAAAGTGGTGTACAAAGAAATAGAGCAAGATATATGCAAGACTGATGTGAATCAATGTGTAAATAATGTGAGTTGGTGTAGATGAGTGTGAAGTCTAAATGCTGAGTTTTTGAAAGAAGTGAGCTAAAGGTGTACTCTATCAGTCAAGCATGTCTGCAAGTGATTGAGAAAATTGTGGTGGAAATCTTTGTTGCATTGAGATTGTCTTCTCTCTGCAACACATCTCTTCAAATCTTCTATTTTATTTGTATTTGTGTGGCAGTGAGCCCTCCAGGTGGTTAACCCTTGTTTGGATAGTGAGTCCTGATCCAAACAGTGAGCCTTGTTTTGGAAATGAGCCTTTGTAATCATTTTTGATATTCTCTATATTGTGAGCTAATTCTCACCATGATTTTTCCCTTATTGGGTTTTCCGTGTAAATTTGGTGTTATTGTGTATGTGTGATGTTTTTCAGTTTTTACCTTTACACTTAATGATTAATCAAAATAGCAGAATAAAGGATTTGTGATTGATTTAATTTTTGGTGAAAGTTTTAAATGTTAAAGTTTGTTACAACTGATTCACCCCCTCCCAGTTGTCTTGTTCAACACCCTTAACATTTATTCCTTTACTAGTCCTTAAATGATCTCTCCATTTCATTTAATATAAGTAGAAGAGTTTCATCAAGGGTGGAGATAAGTCTCTGACTCCTATTTTTGCAAAGTTATTTCTTAAACTCTCATTTCATATATATACATGTTTTCATATCATATGACTATCAATGAAATGGGCATTTAACAATTCAGAATTGTAAACAAAACTATCAAACACTAAAGAAAACTATAAACCTAGTGAATATATCTTCTTTTTTATATTATATCCATACCATATATATACATGGGTATTCAGCAGCCCAAACTTCTAGAAAACATTTTAGCGTTGAAGAAAGCTATAGCTATTGTAAATACATCCATTTTTTTTCAAGACTCAATATAATTTCCTACAAGTCTTTACTGTTGAATACTCATTTCATTGATATACATATGGGAAAAGGTCTTTAATTCTATTTTGGTGCATATGTATCTGTATAATATGTATTTATATTGGACCTTGTGATTAGCATACATAGTATATTCAAGGCTTTCATGGAATCCTTGTAAGTATATTTTATTGTCTCCTTAGTTCTAGATAGAATTTTTAGTAAGTCTTATTGTTGAATATCCATTTCATTGCATATCCATATAAGCATGTGTATGTATGTCTTTGTGTATTTATATTTATATGTATAATATGTATAAAAATTGGGCCCTATGATTAGAGTAGATATGGTATGATTCAAGGGTTTTTGGAAGCCTTGTAAGTATGGTTTATAATTTTCTTTAGTACTAGATAGAATTTCTTGCAAAGTCTTATTCCTAAATATCTATTTCATTGATATGTCTAGATTTGTGTGTGTGAATTTTGTGTTTGCACATTGGGACTTGCATTTAGAGTACGAATAGCATCATTGATAGAATCCAAGTGTTAGTCTGGTTTTTGAAGATTGGTATATATATAGACATACCATGTACACTGCTACATATACAATTTTTATATGTATAATATTATGTGTATGTACTTGTAGTTTGCTTCAGGGCATGATAGGATTATCTACAAGTATGATTCATTATTATAGATTTCCTTGATATTTCACAAAAGAGGCACCTGTTCAAATGTGGAGGGGGTGATACACCTTGTTAAACAATATGTAATGTGAGTGGAAAATAATGCCCTTGTGTACATTGTAGATCTCACTTTGCTAGGGAGAGAACAAATAGTTTAGCAAGCTTGATAGGACATTATGTCTATTTTTTGAATACCCATTTGATTTAAAATTTAAATTCATATCTACAAGTGTGCGAACAAACATTGGGTCCTGTGGTTAGTTCATACTATATATTTGGTAGAAATCATTATAAGTTTGGTTTTAAAATACACCTTTCATTGATATGCATATAACACGGGCTTATGTGAATATATACATGTATATATTCTCATTGATACAACATGTACACATTGAAGTTACTAATGTACTTATCTTTACTTCAGGGATTGGAAGGATTTTGTGCAAATTTGGTCCTGAATTCTTCTTTGATTGATATGCATATAAACTTGTGCATGTGCAATTCAAGATCATGTAGACAAATAAGATCCCAAGAATAGAGTACACAATTTTCTTATCTTAATAATATAAGAAAGAGAGATTGTTAACACCAATTTAATTATTTTTACCCCACTATTTCTATATTAGCAATTTTCTTTGTATAAGGTGTGGAAGGTCAGTTTGAAAAAATGGTCTTTTTTTTGGGTACATTTATGCAATAAAGGTCTCAATGGAGAATTGATATGCATCCATTTACAAGGATCCAAAAATGATTGAAACAAAATGTTTGAATCAAGAAAATAATCAAGCTCCTTTACCATAAATATCTACATGCATGGGTCCATTTTTTTGGCATTTTTATTTTGTCATTTGAACTTTCCTTTATTAGGTTTGTCATTATTGGTATGTAGTCTAAATGTTTGGAAACTTTGATTAATTTAACTGTTGAATGTTATATCATCAGCAACGCCATCCAACAGGGGTTCAAATAAAGAGGCATACATTATTCAAACCACACATGTAGTGAATTTCTAAAACAAGACTCATAATAGACCAAGCAACCACTTCAAGGAAGGCAATTTATGTTAGAATTAGGTGTTGTACACCTTGCATAATGTTTGTAATATTTTATTTATTTATTATGTGTGTGGTGCACCTAGGGGTTTTCTAGGTGAACGTGCATCACAAGGAGTTATAATGTTGGGGCCACTTTGTTGTATGTAACATTGGGACATAATTGTAAAATTTAATTATTTAATATTGGGGAATAATAATAAAATAATAAAGTACCCAATATTAAATGTGGGGTCACATGATGTTGTATGGTTTTGGGCACATGGTTTATGTAATACCACTTGGTGGTTTTGTGGGAGCTTGTTTCTATAAAAGCAACCACAAGGGTAGTTGTTTAGGGTTGACAGTTTTGCAGTTAGCAGATTGAGCTTGTGCATGTATGTGGGGTTTGAAGCATGGCATGGGATGTGTGGATTCATGCTTGGTCACATGGAATGCATGGATAGCTTATTGCCGAGATGTTCATGGAGTCTCTGCAGATGTATTGTAATGGGTTTTCATTCTGAATGATACATGGAGTGTGGATGCTTTTGGAGGAGGTTTTTCCCTCTTGAGGGTTTTCCCAGGGTATATCTTGTGTCATCTTTGATGGGTATGTTGTCTATTCTCTTGCATGTTGATGTTGAGTATTTTACTTGCATGTTTCAGATTTGGGTTATGTGGAAATTGTCATTTCATGGCTGCATAGTTTCCTTACAATTTACCCTTCCAATCAAGTCCTTAGCCAAAAAATAGGTTTTTAATGTGATCAAATTTCAAATTGTTAATTATTGTTGATTTTAACGAGTAAATAATAATTATTGTTAAAGTGATTTTTAGTATCGGCCACTTTTCACTAATAACCCTACACCATATACACTCTCGATGGAAAATGGTACCATATTTTGGTGCTTGAATATGGCCTAGATATGGGTTCCTATGCAAATAAATCTAGATACGGTATCTTGGTGTGTGGAATATAGATATGGGGATAGGTTCCTACACAATTATAATTTTTGTATTATTACGTTTGTGAATTCTAGCTAGAAAGGACTATAATACATGATTGTAACTTTATTTTGAACCATCCACTTACTCTATACTTTTGAGTACTCTCTATATACACAAAGATTGCATTTCTTATTTTATTACATAGTGCACATCAAGTAACATTTACTACTAGGGGAGAAGACCCATTAATTGAGCACCCTAACTTCGTACTTGTCAAAATCCTACATGGAAATTTCAAATCACTCCAAATTTTTTATAGCAGCTTACTTGGCAAGTCTCTTGCTTATAACTAAGGTTTCAAGGCCACATCATCAAATATGATGCCACATCAACATTCTTTTTGTCAAGGTGTCCAAAAGGCCCAAAAAAAAGTGAGACCAAACTTATGCACTAAATCATGTTTTATTGGTGCACTAATGTGGCATCACATAATTTGTTGCTTTTTAGATCTAAGGAATACTTTCATTTAATTATGGGTAGTTATCATCAACACTAACAACTTTAAAGTCACAACTATTGATCCAATATTGTTAAAAATATCGGGCATTATATCAACAAATGCTATAACTATTGGAACATGCTCAAGTATTGGGTCCTCTCCCCTAATACCACATATAGATTTCAAGTGATTGGATTTGGAGTAGAGAAGCCCTTTCTTAAGAGGCATTTCTGGAAAATGACGAGCGTTATAATTTTTCTCATTAGAAAATGTATGTTGAATCACAGGTATCTATTTGCATGAAGAATTTATGAAGATGGAAAAGTTGGAAAATATTTATGGTAGAGGAGCTTGTTTATTTTCCTGATTCAAAGGTTTTGTTTCAATTGTGTTTGGATCCTTGTAAGTGGATGCATATTACTTCTTCATTGAGACCTTTATTGCATAAATATACCCAAAAAATAGGATTTTTTTCAAATTGGCCTTCCACACCTCTTTGGCATACCCATTGCAGACCAAGGTGCAATTGCTATTATATTTTTATTATTATTTTATTAGTATTATATAATATTAGTATATTATTACTATATAATTATTTATTTTTGGGTATGTGCAAGATCATGGGGGTCCAAAAAGTGGCAATGGAAAAAAAAATGTTTTAACACGTCCAAAAACACGGAATTCACGCCTTTGACTTTTTGCAAGCTTAGGTACAATATCCATTTTGGTTTGGTAATACCAAACCGAAACGGATATCCACTTTGGAAAGCGGAAACCCATTTTTTTGAAAAACAAAATGGATATCCGTTTTGAAAACATAAAAACCCCTCTTTAGTAAAATGGGCATAACTTTTGCGTTTCTTATCGAAATTTCAACTTTTTACAGGTGTTGGAAAGGAGATTGATATATCTAAACAATGAAATAGGTTGTGTTTATATATTATACACCAAAAAATTCTTATAATAATTTTAACTTCATATTTCATTTTTGAAACATCAAATGCTCACTATTTTCACATACAAAGCCTTTTTTTCATGATTTTTTTGTAACTCATCTCAAAATACTTAAAAAATTAGAAAAAGTAATGAATAATGAATTATTTATATTTTTTGTAGGAAGGAGATGAAGAAATATTCATAAATCATTATATTTCTCTATCCCTTTCTCTACCTCTCTATATATCACTATGGCTCCCATTAAGCTCTAGACCTATCGCTCCCTCCTTTCTTCTCTCTTTATCCCTCTTTATACCTATCTTTCTCACTCTCTCTCCTTGAGCTCTAGACATATCTCTCTACCTCTCTCTCCATCCTTCCTTCCTTTTCTCTCTCTTGGGTCCCTCACACTCCATCTCACTCTCTCTCTTTATCCTTTTCCATCTCCCTCTCCCTCTGCCCTCTCCCTCTCTCTCTCTCTCTCTCTCTCTCTCTCTCTCT
>VDFB02000003.1:23846549-23858433 GCA_007258455.2 Sequoia sempervirens
TGGATTAGGATAGGTTGATGGGGGTGTAGGATTAAGATAAAAAGGTGTGGATGTCAGATTAGGATGGGTAGACTGGTAAGGAGGATTAGGATAGGGAGACATGGATGGGGGATTATAATAGGGATATTGGATTGGTAGATTAGGATGGGAAGATTGGGATGGTAGATTGGGATAAAAGGATGTGGGTGTTGGATAAGAGGAAGATGTATATGAAGGATATGATGAATATGTAGATTGGGAAGATAATGGATATCCATTGTCAAAGGTAGGATAAGGAGCATTATTAGGCATGGATAAAGACGTAACAATATAGCTCAGAGGGGTAATTAGATTTTGGAAAGCAGTTGGGGAAATTTTACTAGAAATGATGGTGTCAAGGGGATCTATGTCATATACCTCTTGATTAACAAAACTCTCCTTATTGTCGTCAATGTAATTAGGGTTTCCCTTGACTACTATTGATGGAGGATAAGGATTCATGATGTCATATTAGATGGATACAGATAGAAAATATGGGAAGAAACAATTAGAAGGAAAGAAAAGGTCACGAAAGGATAACTAGGATGGATTCAAAGAAGATGGAAGAAGGGATCTTAGGATTTGTTTTGATATCAAAAGATCTTGGATGGTAATCGATTAAAGCTCAAATCGGGATTGGATAAAAGCTCAGATTTGGAGTTTAGATTTGGATGATTGGATGATGTGATGGGATTGACTCTAAACCAAGTTCAAAGGTTCGACGGGATTAAATTACCATAGGATTATTACAACCCCGAATCTACCTCAAGATGGAAGTAGATTGATTGGGTGATCGGATAGGGATGTGGTTGGATTAGATTGGATAAGGTCAATTGATGAAATCATTGATAAGATCAAATGATGGATCAGATAGGATGATGAAAGGGATTCTAAACAAGGTTTATAGATTACCCTAGGTGACTTAAGGTGTTGATTGATCGGATTAAAGTATAGATAGATGATTGCAACACTGAATCCACCTTAAGATTGAAAGTGGATTGATTGGGCTGAATGATGACTGACTAACTCAGGATGGATGATAATGATTAGATTCAGAAACCTAGGTCAATTTGGATAGTATCTATTGAAACAAAGTTTAAGGGATTTGGATCAGGAAAACAATGATGAATACATAAGCTAGAGATTCCTTTGAGTGATGAACGGATGATTTGCAGATGGATTGATGGGAAAGGTCACCTAATTGAAGGGTAGGTTCTCCTATGGAAGGGAAGGTTTTCCTATTGAAGGGCAAGTTCATCATTAATGGGTAGGTTTTCCTATTGATGGGTAGGGTCACCTGTTGGTGGGCAGAGTCGCCTATTGAAGGGTAGGTTTTCCTATTGAAGGGAAGGTTCACCTATTGGAGGGTAGGGTTGCTTATTGAAGGGCAGGTTCACCTATTGAAGGGAAAGGTTTCCTATTGAAGGGAAGGTTTGCCTATTTGCTGGGAAAGGTCACCTATTTGCTTTCAGACCCTTGGAACAAGGAAACGAACTCTAAAACAAGTAGAAAGACTCTCAGAACGGGGAGTCAGGTGATTGGATTGGGAAAAAGGATGCACATAATAGATGAATGAATACTCAGAATGAGGGGACAAATGCTTGAAATAAATGAAAGAATGCTCATAACAAGTAAACGATTGCTTAGAATGGATGAACGACTCTCATAATGAGGAGACAGAGGCTCAGAATGGATGAATGAGTGCTCGAAATGAGGAAATGAATGCTTAGAAGGGATGAACGACTCTTGGAATGAGGAGATGACAGCTCATAATGGATGAACAAGTGCTCAAAATGAGGAAATCAATGCTCAGAATGGGAGACTAACTCTCAAAATGAGGAGACAAAGGCTCAGAATGGATGAAAGGATGCTCAGAACAAGGAGAAGGATGCTCGAAGCAGGGAAGTGGATGCTCAAAATGACTGAACAGAGGGTGAAATTAGTTGTTTGGTGGGTAGGTTCACCCAAGTTAGGGAAAGTTTTCCCAAGTTAGGGTAGGTTCACCAAGTTAGGGCAAGTTTTCCCAAGTATGGGGTAGGTTCACCCAACTTGGTGAAACTATTGTTTCGATGATTGTTTGACTGACAGAGGGCAGAGTCACCCTTGTTCGAGTAGGTTCATCCCTGTTCAGGGTAGGGTCACCCCTCTCTAGGGAAAGGTCACCTATTTAGTGAAAGATGGGAAATTTTGAAAGAAAAAGGCTAATAAATGACTATGACAAAAGGCAAGGTTGCCCCTATTCAGGGCAGGTTCGCCCCTGTTCAATAGACCTAAACTTGACTTGGATGAAAATAGTTATGGAAAAGGACCAAAAACACATCAGACAACAAGCAATAGGAAAAGGTTGACTTGTCTAAACAAATATGCACTGGTTTCACATGAAGAAGATAGTTCAAACAACATGATTCTAAGATTAGTAAGAGGGTATGGCCAACACAGTCCTCTAACTAGGATGAACAAGGCAAATAGGGAGTCCTTGATATATGCTTAGTATGTGAGGCATAACCATGAACAGCAGCCTATCTACAAGCATGAGTCAGGAACCCTAGTGAGATACTGAAGGCTCAAACCAACTCTTCATGTCTATCTAGGTATCACCCTAGCTTCAACGCTCCACTAGACACGACATGACTGGAGTGGGGTACAACTTTGGCTCTCCCCCCTTTATATACCCTGTCGATACATGTGGTTGGGATCGTCCCTTGGGGTGATGAAATCCCCAAGTAGGTCTCGCTAAAAAGAGGACACTAACCATTTTTGGCTACTCCTCAGGATCACACGAAGTGCAAGGGGAAAGCTTTAAATGATATAGTGTCCCTTGAGTGACACAAAGGACTTTCAAACATAGCAAATAGTATGTTGACTCCCCCTAATTAGATCTATGTACCTAGATTAATAAGCAAAAATGATAAGCAAACTAGACAAACAATGGTGAGATCGATCATTTTGCAAGCAAAGTGTTAGTAGTTTTTCTCTCCATTCTTCGACAAGCATGAAACAAGCTACAAAAATTTTAGCAAAAAGGTAGACACACTCACCAATAGACGACGTTAGGGGGTTATTACTTCAAAATGATAAGAAACAAATGCTGGAAACAAAGTTTAAACTATTATTTTACCTCCCAGAGACCTATATCTGGGCAGGGTCGCCCCTACTTAGGGCAGGTTCGCCCCTTTGTAGGGTAGGTTTACCCCTATGCAGGGAAGGTTCACCCCTCTGCAAGGAAGGTTCACCCCTCTGGAAAACTGAAGGCAGAAACTATTTGTTGCTCAAATGGGCAACTTTGCAAGGTAGGTTCGCCCCTGTTGAGGGCAGGTTCACCCAAGTTGGGGCAAGGTCACCCTTGTCAAGGTCAGGTGCACCCAAATGTGGGCGGGGTCACCTCTGCCAACTGCGGAGTCACCTCTCTATAACCTGAACCTACAAAATGTCAACCAACATAAAATGTGAAAGAAAGGGACCCATTTGTGGGTCCCACCGGGCATGCCAAAAATGTGACCAATGAAGTTTACCTATCATAAGTGATGAAAAAAAAATGCAAAAAGATGGAAACAACACTAAAAGTCTAAAACACCTCAAGATAGGGATACATTAAACTCAAACAAAATAAAGATAAAGAAAGCAGATTTTTACCTTGCAAGAGTTTCTCCTTGGTTGGCCCTTTGATGATTGATGTTTTGTATGCTCCTTGATGGAAAAATGTGATGCAAATGGATTCAAAATTCTCTAAAAGAGATTTGGAATGCAATGAGCTATGTGGGTAGTTGGATGGATGAATGCAAGTGAAAGAGATGAAAGTTTCACAACATGAAACAATGGAGGTTTTGTGAGTGCAAATGCAAATACTAGTGCTAGAACTTGAATGCTTTTGTTGGAGAGCTTGAAATTATGAATGTGATAATGCATCCTTTGAGAATGAAAGAGAAATCATCTATATTTAGGAGAGGATTCTCTAGAGGATTGAACGGTCGATATTTTTCCAACATGGGCAAGATGAAGGGATATGGTGAGTTGAGGACCCACAAGCCCTCACATCTTGCCATGTGGAGGATGAAGTGTCACAAGGACAAATGAGGTGGAGAGAGTACAAGTGAGGTGGAGGTACTTGCAAGTACTTTGGGATGAGGGTGATGGTGACAAGTGAGAGGACCATGGGAATGAGAGAATTTTTTGGGATAATAAATGTGAATTTTAAATTCATATGATTGGGAGTATCTTGTGGATAAGACAAGGTTCCCAAAAAGTAGGACTTTGACCCATGTGAGTGATGTGACTTTTCAATGATCACATGGGGAAGAGGAGAGTCTTTGGAGGAATAAAAGTGAATTTTAAATTCACATGGGGATAATAAAAGGAATTTAATAATCCATGGGAGATGAGAGAGTTGACTAAGATGTTGAATGGACTAATTGATCAATGATTAGAAGATAGTTAGTGGCTAATGAAGATTAGGAGCCAACTTGCAAAATTTGGAGGATGTGACACATCCTAATCATGGATTGACATGTGCACATCCCTAATGATGGGATTAGGAGGTGGATTAGGATTAAGAAAAGGTGATGGAGGATGTGACATGTGAGGAATTAAATAAATGTCTTATTTATTTAAATCTTTGACGAAAAGGGGAGTAAAGGGTAAGGTATTTAACTATTTAACTAGATACCTTAGGGATTTAGAGGAATTTAATGGTATTAATTAAATAATAGTAATATTACTTAATTAATGCAAATGAAAGGATATTTAGATGAAAAGGGACAAATTTGGACAAATTTAAGTGTCCAAATTTAGGTGTCTACAATAGTAGCTAGGGAGCTTGGTAATATCCAGTATTGTATCAGGGAGGAGAAACAACTGTCTTGATGGTTGGATGCTCTTTTGGTGGGAGGCTACAGTTGCCATTCTCAAGGGGCCTCATTTCATTTCAACATTGGGGTGTGGGAAGGGACCTGCTCACTCAACCTGCCTACTCATTGGCTCAACCGAGGGTGTGGGAGGCTAGAGCCTACTCATTAGCTCTCGAGATTAGCTTTTATTGCTAGTTTTTTCTTTTTTTTTACCAATCTACTCATTCCCACTTGTTTTATGTGGGATTAGAGAAATTTTTTATTATGGTAATGAATGAAGACATACTAATCCAAGGATAGATTAATGATGTTCAAGAAAAGAAAGTTTTATACAAATGCATAAGTTCAGGATTTCGAAGTTCCTTTGAATGTTTTTACACAGTGCAATGCTTAGTCAATTTTGTGGTGGTCTAGAAAATTTTGCATTTTCATTCATGGGTGGCTTTTCTCGTTCAACTACAGAAAGCAAAAGTAAGTTTTTTTTTGGGTTAATCTCCCACACCCCCCATGAAATTCATGGGTGGCTTTTCTCGTTCAACTACAAAAAGCAGAAGTAAGTTTTTTTTTGGGTTAATCTCCCAAACCCCCCATGAATTTTAAAAAAGGTAGATCTCAAGGTATACAAAAAACAACTTGTGTCAAATAATGACAAGGCAATAAATTAAAATTTCTATTAAACCTTTTAGCTAGATGTAAAATTTTGCTTTCTTTTATATCTATGGTCTAATAGAGAATTTTCTATTGCTATTGATTCAATACAACAAACTACAAATATTTTTGATATGTTAGATGAAGTTGTTGAATATGTGAAATCCCTTTAGAGACAGGTTTATGTGTGTTTTAGGCAACCTTTTTGTAATTAATGATTCTAATTGATTCAGTCTTCTTAATGTTCTCTGTTAAATCTTCTTACCATAATAAGTCATTACAAAGATGAACCTAATGTTGATGTCTTTAGACATAGCGATTATATGCTTGTTAAATTGTGAATAGCATTTTGGCATGAGAATATAGTATGATGTTAATGTGTGAAAGTGGATAATAGAGTTGATCATGCTATTGTTGGTCTATGTTGCTTAGAATGGGTTCAACAAATTTCAATAGATCAAGGTACACAAAATGTCCATTTCTCTCTTCGATTATTTGTTTTTTTATGGTTGTGACATAAGGAGCAGTGGAATGGTTTATGAATCTATATTTTTACAGGTATTGTCGGCAATAGAAAGTTTCACACCTTGTGGAGCCAAATCTATAGATGGGAAAGAGGAGAAACTTGATACTACGATTGGATATAGAACTAATGTGACTTCTTGGCCCTAAAGGTAAAGAAATGGCCCCAATCAAAATACCACTTTGCTCTTATCTTATTATTTGGATTCAAATTTCTATTGCTCATAAGATTCATTGTAATCTAAATCTGATCTTTGTTATCTTGTTTAGGAATGTGAATTTTTTTTAGAAGATGGGCTTCCCAACATGCCCATTTTTGATGGATGGAAGGGAAAAGATTAGTAGCACATTGTGAAGAGTATTGTGTCACATATCAATTCAAAAGATTAAAATACATATAGTGGTTGTGTATGTGATTCATTAAAGGTTGAGGTCTCATGTTGTAAGCCCTCAAGAGGCAAGATAGTAAATGTAATTATATGAATTAATAATTCATAGTTTTGTTAATTTATTATGTCATTAAATTCAATTGGGAGTGTTTGTGTAATTGATTGAATGGTTGGATAATCCTTAACTAGATCCTCTAGTCATAATTATATCACATGGTATCTAGTGGTTTTAAATTGCAAGGACATCCATTGGAATTGTATTTTAAGTATATCTTCTAATATTTTTAATTGGGTAGGTGTGAAGAGAAGTATGCTTGTAAATAGATTGTTGAACCTAAGATAGTTTGAAAAGGAATAATTTTAACATACGATGAAATTTGAGATAATTTACAAGGGACTTTGTAAATAGTTCATTGAACATGAGGTATTTTGCATTGTAATATATAGATAAGATGTCTCCATGAAGAGTGAATATAGTCCAAAATGTTAATATTTCCATAAGTATAGAAGAAATGTTTGATATGATGAGGAATGTGTGGATTGGTTGCACATATAAAAGGAGATAGAAGATGTGTTAAACTTAGATATGATTAAAGTGATGATTGAGAAATTTAAAGAAGAATAAGCAATTTAGAGAAGCATTATTTATAAAACAAGTTGTGGATAAACAAGAAGAGGAAGATTTTTTTTTTTTGAAGATATTGAAATCTATTTCAAAAAATTATAAGGGACCTAAAATTTGATGTAGTAAAAATGGTGTTTCACTTCTTCGTCTAATTGGAACAAAAAAATTCTCACATTATTTGTAGTGTTGGAAAACACACTATCCCTTGTCAATTATTTCATTATTATTTTTGTTGTTTCGTATGCACCAAAAATGTAATGAAGTACACCTTAAAATTTTAGAACAAACCATTGATACAATAAAAAAGGAATTTCACTTTCCTCATTTGATTGGAACAAAAAAATGTTCACATTATTTGTAGTGTTGGAAAACACATTGTCCCCTATCAATTATTTCCTTATAATTTTTTTTTTGTTTCGTACGCACCAAAAATGTAATGGAGTCCACCTTCAAATTTTAGAACAACTCTTTCATACAATAAAAATGGCATTTCACATTCTTCATCTAATTGGAACCAAAAAATGCTCACATTATTTGCAGTGTTGGGAAACACACTGTCCCCCGTCAATTATTTCCTGATAGAATTTTTTTTGTTTTGTACGCACCAAGAATGTAATGACGTCCACCTTCAAATTTTAGAACAATACTTTGGTACAGTAAAAATGACATCTCACTTTCTTCATTTGGTTGGAACAAAAAAATTCTCACCTTATTTGCAGTGACAGAAAACACATTGTCCTTTGTCAATTATTTCTTTATGAAAAGTTTTTGTTTCGTACACACCAAGAATGTAATGAATTCCACCTTCAAATTTTAGAACAACTCTTTGGTATAGTAAAAATTTCATTTCACTTTCTTCATTTGATTGGAACAAAAAATGCTCACATTATTTGCAGTGGTGGAAAACACACTATACTTTGTTAGTTATTTCCTTATGAAAAGTTTTTGTTTCGTACACACCAACAATATAATGAAGTCCACCTTCAAATTTTAGAACTTTTTGGTACAATAAAAATGGAATTTCACTTTCTTCATCCAATTGGAACAAAAAAAAGCTCACATTATTTACAGTGTTGGAAAACACATCGTCCCTTGTCAATTATTTTCTTATGATTTTTTTTTTTCATACACACCAACAATGTAATGAATCCCATGTATTTAAGAACCTTTTGTTGTTAGAAATTATCTTCATGTAGGAACATAGAGTAGACATAGAACTCATTGGTGTAGTATTTAATAAACCATTACAATTTATAATAATTCATATACTCATAATCATAACACCCTGTGTTTTCCAACCTCCAATTATGCATAGATAGTATGATTGTAATGGAAACCTTTTTTTATTTAGAGAGTAAAAATGTGATGAAAGGAACCTTCAAAATTTACATCTATTATTGAGAGGTTTTGTATTCTATATGAATTTGTGCAAGCAAAGAAAGTGAGAGATGGTGTTATAAGTGGAGTTGAACAAATGAAATCAAAGATTCTTGAACTTAAAAATTTCATGGAACAAATACAATTGGAAATAGATGACAAGGAAAAGGAAAAATCAAATCTAAGTGGTAAAAAGAGAATTAGTTGGGTGGAGACATGAAAGTCTTATTTGAAAAGGTAAAAAGTCTTGTAAAGAACTTGTTGAAAGAAACATATACATTCTCTAATCATAAAGACACTCTCAAACCTAAGAAAAAAGTTGCTACAAAGCTACATAAAAGTATTCAAGACATTGATACCTCTATCCAAGAAAGGAATGTTGCTATCCTAAGAGGGTTCATGAGGGATCAACTAATCTAAAGCTTCAAGTAAAATATGAAAAATAAGAACTAGAAGATCATGATAATGAATAGTAGGGGGTGTTAATAGGTAAGAGTAATGGGGATGACAAAAAATGTGTTGATGATCAACTTCTAGATGCAATTACAATAATTGCAGGTTGGAAAACATTAGGTGTTATGAACCCTGCAACCCATATACTATTGTACAAACCTCTACATGGAACAACCCAATTGGTTAGTCACCACTTCACATCAATTTGGTTAGTTTTATGTTTCCCCCACCTACAACTCTTCCCCAAAATCTCCACCCTTGAGCTTTGAACAAATACAATGAAATAACTCACAACCCACTATGTTTTCCAGCCTACAATTGTTTTGTGCATATATTTTTCATGAGGATGAATTTAGGATAGCTAATACAATGAATTAAGGGGTCCTAGAAGGATGGATTAAGTGGATATACAAGATCCTTGACTTAAATTATGTTTCATACGAGAAAATTAGTTTTATAAATAGGAGATGGATTAAAAGGGTACATAATTTTAGATAAGAGGTATAAAATATTTGGATTTAAAACTAGATGAGGTTCTTTGTATGGATTAAAGTAGTCACCATGTATTTTGTATCAATTTGGTTATTTTTATGTATCCTTATATAATATAACTCCCCCCATACTCTCCACTGTTTAACTTTGAACATGCAAAACGAAATAATGGAAACCGACATTATGTTTTCCAACATGTAATTATTTTGTGTGAGTACTAGAATATATGAATTGAAAAATGAATTTTCTCTAAAAACACTTCAAAAGATGTAGACTAAAGTGAATGAGATAGATAATGCATTGGTTTCAAGTTTCATAAACCATATACTCAAACCCACTGCATTTTCCAACCTACAATTATACTATGCATTTACAAAAAAGAAAATAAATTGTGGACCATGTTAAATACATAAAGGAATTAGTCTATAGGATTTCATTTTTAGATAAGAAAACAGATGGAGGAGGTCAAATAAATTCTTATAAATCTATTTCATGTATACTATGTTGTGCAACCACACATTTAGGATGACAACATCCCCTACTTACAACATTACTTTATTGTAGTTATTCATAGTTCTACATTGCATAGTTCTTTCTAAACATTAGTCTATCGGATTCACATTTGTGGTTGAACTAATAATTCATATACTCATAATTCATGGAAAATATTTATGACTAATAATTCATAGACTCATAATCATAATGTTTAAGGGGCTTATATTCATCTTGCAACCCACATAAAACACTAACCAAATTAACTTGAGGGGTGATCAACCAATTGGGTTTTTAGGTTAGAGGGTTTTAGAATAGAATATAGGTTGTAGGTTTCATAACACCCACTATTTTCCAATCTCTAATCATACATAGATATTATAATCACTCACAACCCACTGTGTTTTCCAACCTACAATTATTTTATGCATTTATTTTTCTGTCATATGAGGAAATTGAAACAAAATTTTTACTCTAAGTAATAGTTGTGATAAAATTTCAAAGTGCCTTTCATTACATTCATACTCTCTAAATAAGAAAAGGTTTTCATTACAATAATTGTAGGTTGGAAAACACTGGGTGATATGAAAATTGCAACTCACATACTATTGTAAAACCCTCTACACATAACAACCCAATTGGTTAGTCATCCCTCAAGTCAATTTGATTAGTTTTGTGTATCCCTCACCTAGAAATCCTCCCCAAGCTCTCCACCCTTCAAAATAAAACAAGTAGAATGCAATCTCACAACCCACTATGTTTTCTAACCTATGATTATTTTGTGCATTTCTTTTTCCATCATATGAGGAAATTGAAACACATTTTTTACTCTAAGTAAAAAATGTAACGCCATAGAAAATGCACAAGACAACAAAGAAGATTAGAAGCAAACATGCAATACTAAAATCTAAGATGCAAATCTAAATGTTAAGCAACAAAGAACAAAGGAAGTTAAAACGTAAACAAACTGAAACAATCTCACCAATTTCAAATGTATTTCCATGATTCATCTCGATTGCCCTTCTTCATTTTACTTGTGTAGTATAATTGCCCTCAAATTTCTTGTAATTCGTGCAAGTATAGCCTAAGATAATGATTAGCAAAATATCGAAGATTCAAGACAAAGTGCTCTCAAAAGTCATAAGAATTCGCGAGAGAGATTGGAATGAAGAATGACAAATCAATTTATAGAAAATTGATTATTCAAACAACAGGCCAGGATTAAAAAATCAACGAATGGTTGAGATTGACTGATTAGTCATGCATTCTGATAACTGTTAGTGGTGACATGAGTGATACAAATTAGAAATAGAATTAAAGATTAAATAAATGATTTAATCTTCCAGTTCAGTATTCGAAAAAAAAAGAATTATCTTTGCATGACAAAGATGAAGATTGATTAAAGCAACTCTTGTTCGAATGCATGCACAAGGTTTAATTAATTAAATAAGAATATTTAATTAATCTGCATGTACACGCAAATGAGTTAGAACTGGACGATTGAATGATTTGACAAAGAGATTACTCGAGAACGCCACTCAGACATTAAATCAAGAGTTAACTGAGCGATTAAAATAGATGTCGAGTCGATTCAAAGTGAATACTTAGATAACTCACACAATTTATCTAAATATAGAGGAATGAGTTAAAATAGAATTCATGAATTAAACAATTCATTTAATTCAAGATTTGATATTTGAAGAATAATTAAATAAATAAGATTTATTTAATTAAGTGATGAAGGGATTTAAATGAATAATTAAATAAATAAAGAATTTATTTAATTATAGTTTAAGTATGATAAAGAGTAAATTAAATAAGAATTTATTTAATTTGACAAGAATGATAAGGTTAATTAGCAACATAATTAAATAAAAAGCGTTTATTTAATTAATCAGATAGAATAAAGAAAAGTGTGAATTAATTAAATAATTAAGATTATTTAATTAATAGAAGAATTAAAATTAAAGTGAATAATTAAATAATTAACATTATTTAATCATGACCATGGAGAATACAAATTA
>VDFB02000003.1:23858533-23882594 GCA_007258455.2 Sequoia sempervirens
AGAGCTTAAGGGGAGGCATAGTGATATATAGAGAGGTAGAGAAAGGGATAGAGAGATATGATGATTTATGAATATTTGTTCATCTCCTTACTACAAAAAATATAAATATTTCATTATTCATTACTATTTCTAATGTTTCAAGTATTTTGAAATGAGTGTTATAAAAAAATCATGAAAAAAGACTTTGCATGTGAAAGTAGTGAGCATTTTATGTTTCAAAAATGAAATATGAAGTTCAAATGATTATAATTATTTTATTGTGTACCATATAGAAATACCACCTATTCCATTGCGTAGAGCTCTCAATTACCTTTCCAACACCTATAAAAAGTTGAAATTTTGATAAAAAAATACAAAATTTATGCCCATTTTACTAAGAGGGTTTTTTAGGTCTTCAAAATGGATATCCGTTTTGTTTTTCAAAAAAATGGGTTCTCGCTTTCTAAAACGGATAACCATTTTGAAAACAAAATGGATATATGTTTTGAAATGGATATCCATCTCAAAACGGATATCCGTTTGGGATTTGGTTTGGTATTTCCTGACTTGGAAAGTCAACCCAAAAAATGTGTTGTTTGAAAATTTGTTTAGTTTTCCGAAGTTCGTCCTTGTGGTTGATGAATTTTTTTATATCCGAATTTCATCAAATGAAAATAGATTATAGAAAAAATTGTCAGCTTTCCACCAATATAAATTTTTCCTTATTTTGAATTAAATAAATAATTATTATTGATTTTCTACCTACATTACATCTAAAGTCCTGATTGATAGGCTGATTGAAAAACTTCTATAACTTTCAAACTACTTAACATTTTTTGAATCTACAAGATGCACCACATTCTATGCTTCGCATACTATAGGATATAAAAAAATTGAATTTCATAATTTTTTGACCAAGTTATGGTGGTCAGACACAGACGTTTCAATAATTCTGAAAAGTTCTAGTAAAAAAATCATAACTAATTATATAAGTGGAAAAAAAATTACAAAAAAAATTCGGTACATCCAGACATGTGTCCTCTACTTATATGGAAAAATTTAGAAAAAAATATTATGTTTTTCTTGTACTTAGGGTGGTCAGACACACACCTACTTCTTATCTTTTTCCTGAAAATTTAGTACCACTGCATTGAAATTTCAAATTTTCTCAAAACAATTTTACTTTTTCCCAAAAAAGGACTAGTAGCCCAGAAACTACATTCAATTTTCTACAACTTTTGTTGTTACATATTTTTAAAATTTTGTTAATAACCTATTCAATTTTTTATGTCAAGTTGCCTAACTTTGATATTCTAAATTTTCATCACCACTTAGAGGCCTAGTTTGGACCCCCATGATCATGCACATACCCTTTCGATTAATGATAAACAGGTTTTGAAGGGTGCCTGAAACCCTGAACAAAAAAGACAGTGGCAGTAAAGATAAGACAAATGACTGCCCATCCAGAAGCAACAAAAAACCAGCTGATTAATAGTCCATTGATCAGCACACCATCAATAGTCCAAAAGAGCCTAAAAACAAAAAATAGAAAGACAAGCCACACGACCATTAGAGAAAATCTTTAAGCATTTTAGCCGCTTCCAAATCCTTGGCTGCCAACCTATCATGCATATCCATGATTTCTTCAACATCACGAGTAGGGTCCTTCTTACATTTCTTTGTTTTCTCCTAGTACGCTCACTCGACCCATCAACCAAATCAGTAGAGTGCACGTCCATCCTAGCTCTCTCCACACAAAACAAGCTCTCCTGGTCATCAAATAGTCCCTTCCCGGTTAGCTCCTTCGCCTTTTGATTGAGGAAAACCATACCCTCAACCAAAGCCTCAAACTTCTCTTTGTTGATGTTAATAAGCATGTCCAAGTCCCTATGAAGCTGCTTGTTTTTCCTTTCTAGAAAAGTCAATTTCAAACCAGAATCATTCTTCAAACCAGCAAGCTCATCCACCATACAACCGACATTGGTGTTTAAAGATCTGGTAAGCCCAAAAATAGACTCTTGCTCCATAAGACTAGGAAGACTGGAAATGTTACACCTGGCAATGGTATCATGCTTATTATGGAGGTCCTTCATTTCTTGAACAAGCTACATGAGTAGATTAAAAGAGATATTAGCCCGTTCTTTAACTAGACCCGACGCCTGAGAATAATCCAGCACCCCCCAAAACACACCCATGCCCTGGTGCGACCTAACTGGAGGTTCCTCCTCATGCATATCATCAAAAACAAGCTTGGCCTTCCCCCAATATTTAGAAGTAGACCCTCGAGCAGAGTCTTCGAGATTGACCACCGAATTCCTCTTACCAGCAATAGGGGATGCACCAATATCAGAATTCTCACCTTGAATATTCTCCGCCATCTCCTGAATATTAACATCCACCACCTTAGCATGACCCTTAAGCCTCTTACTAGCAGAACCCTCAACGGTACCCTCTAAAACCTTCAACTTGTGTTTAGCACACAGAGCAACTTTGGAGGATGAGGGCTTACACCACTCGTCGAGGGAGTGTAGTCTAGATCAGTGGCATAGCCATCAGACTAGCCCTCTGACTCCTCCTCTAACTCCATACCATCTTGTATTTCTTCAATCCTACATTTCACACTTGCCTTCCCCTTCTTCTTAGAAACTGGGGACTGAGGGGTTCTAATAATGCAGTTAGCTTTAATAAACTCAACAATAAGCAGCATTAAACCTTCATGCAAAAAGGGATTCCTAGGGTTTTTTTCTATAACTCGCAATACCCTCTTCTAGAGACATCAACAGGTAAAAAGGGAAAGACACCAGCTTATCATGTGGAAGTGGTCAAGCAACACAAAGTGATGTCCATAGAGCGTCGTATATTTGCCATCAAGAGTGAAGTAATGCATCAACGCCACCGCAACCTCCCACCAAATAGGTTTAATCTTGGTTCTATCATAACCCACATAGTCTAAACGAACCATTTTAGCCCTTTCCCTGTCACGGAGAAAATTATGTCTAGCAAACTGTGAAATGTTCTTTTCCTTGTAGAATTTTCTACCTTCCATAGACATACCTGTGACCTCGGCAATAAACTCTTCATTAATGGTAGTATCCCTACCAAACATACTCACCACACAGCCATGTCATGTGTCAACAAACTCCTTAGAAATCGGGGATTTAAAACCATTCAGTCTCTCCATGAAATGAGTAATGCCACCAATTTGCAAGATTTCCCAAACTTTAGCATTGGCTCTAGTTTCCTAACAAGACAACGGCTTCGTTTGACACCTATCTCGTCCCATCATCGAATTTCTAGCAAAAAGAAAGCACAACCAGAACAAACCGAGGGCAATAGACATAAAACCACCCAGAAAGTGTGTGAGGCTATCAAGGGTAGTACATAAGGAAATAATGAAGAAGACACTTAGACAACTCAGCTGAAGAAGGCCACAATTACCAATGAGCATCAAATGTGCGAGAAGTCTAATCAAGTAGAAAGCTTCATGATACCCATGCAAACCTGAGACCAAGGAGGTGGGCATAAAATTAATGAAGTTTATTAAAAATAAGGCTTCTTAAATCAATGGGAAGGACGTCATCCTCCCCCCACGATCTAGTTGATGACACACCATAATTAGCCAGCCAATCAGCCACTGTATTAGCCTCTCTATAGGCATGAGAGATGTAAATTTCATCAAATTCACCACATAAAGAAATGGCATCTGAAATAAAATTATTAATAGACCATGAGGGGGGAGACCTTTTCTTAAGGAAATTCACAATATTTAACAAATCGCCTTCAATCTAAAGTTTAGAGATCCTCATATCCCTAGCAAATTTGATGCTATGATAGGCAGCCGCAGCTTTAGTACTATATATAATTATTGTTATTATTATATTATTATATTATTATATTGTTTTTATATTATTTATAGTATTATGGTATACATTTGGTGTTAGGGTTAGAGTTATGAGAAATAGGGTTAGGGTTACGATTATGGTTAATGATAGGTTACAGTTAGGGTTAGGGTTAGGATTATGGTTTAGGGTTTAATTGTTGGGGTTATGGTAAGGATTGGGGTTAGGGACTTAAGGTTTGTGTTCAATTAGTATATAAAGGGAAATGTTTAGAGATATTTTTCATATTTTATCTAGGGTTAGGGTTAGGGTTTGGAGAAAAATAATTAGGTTACAATTAGAGTTAGGGTTATGATTATAATTTAGGGTTTAGTGTTTGGTTTCAATTTAGGATTATAGTTAAGGGTATGTGCAGGATCATCATGGAAAAAACAGGCCCTTAAGTGGCAAAAAATTCAGAAAAATCAGTGTTAGGCAACTTGATGTAAAAATTTGAATAAGTTATCTATATTATTTCAAAAATATGTAAGAATAGAATCTATAGAAAATTGAATGTAGTTTCTAAACTACTAGGTTTATTTAAAAATAAATAAAATCTATTTGGTGAAAATTTGAAATTTCAATGAAGTAGTACTTAAATTTCAAAGGAAAAAATAAAAGTCTATCTGACCACCCTAACCATATAAAATGATAATATTTTTATAAGATTTTATATATAAGTAGAGGAGGACTCATGTCATGTGATGCATATTTTTTTTTGTAATTTTTTCCAAGTAAATAATTAATTATGAATTTTTATTACAAATTTTAAAAAATATAAAAATTGTATGTCTCCACCTTAGCTTGGTCAAAACTTCATGAAATTTAATTTTTCTTTTTTAATCCTATAGTATGCAAAGCATAGAATGTGACGCATGTTTTAGATTCAAAAAATGTGATACCGTTTGAAAGTTATAGATGTTTTTCAATCACCTATCGATCAAGACTTTAGTCGTAATTCTAATAGAAAATGAATAGTAATTATTTATTAAATTCAAACTAAAGCATAATTTATATTGGTGGAAAGCTGATAATCTCCTCTAAAAACCCTTTTCGTTTCATCAATTTTGGGTAAAAAAAAAGTCATCAACCACATACCCTACAAATACCCATAATATTGCCACTTTTTGGCCCATCATGATCCTGCACATACCCTTAAGGTGAGTTAAGGTTAGGGCTAGGGTTAGATTAAGGTTATGATTACGGTTTAGGATTAAGGGTTAGATTTTGGTTTAAGCTTTAGGGTTATGGTTTTGAGTTTGCATTTGAGTTCAATTAGGGTTAAGGTGTAATCGAGTTTTATTTAGGGTGACAATTTAACTATGGTTAGAGTTAGGAATCAATTAGGGCCAATATTTAATTAGTGTTAGGTTTGATTAAGAGCTAAGATTTAATTAGGATTAAATTTTGAGTTCAATATAGGTTAATGTTTAGGTATGGTAAGTGTTAGGGTTTAATAGGGTAAGAGTTATATCATGCATAGGGTAATTTTTAAGGCTAAGGATCAATTAGGGTTAGGTTTTAATTAAGATTACACTCAGAATAGGATTATGGTTTAATTAGGATTACACTCAGAATAGGATTAGGATTACATTTTAATTATGATTTGGGTTGGAAATCAATTACCTAGTCAATGTTTAATCAGGGTTCAATTTAAATTAGGTTTGAATAAGAGTTAGGATTTAATTAGGGATGAGTTTAATTTACAAGGTTGAAACTTTTAAGCTATGGTTGGATTGCAATGTAGACACATGTAAAAATATTTTTCATATGCCTTACAAAGAAAACCCTTCTTCAAGAAATCATTTAATGGGTCCACACCTTTATAATAGACTATATATTTAAGTTGTTATATTTTTGTACAGTAAAATATTTACTAAAGACTTTACAATTATAATATTTCTTTACATATATATAAATTTTGGATAAAATAGAGTATGAATAATTTTTCCTTTTTTGGAATGTTTTCAATTTTTTTTAAATTGATTTTTTTTATGTTTTAATATATTAATTATAAACAATTATGTTTTAGCCTGTAGGAATGGGGTATTCTTTAGCCAATTGAGCTAGGCCCCTCGCCCAATTTATAAACAAAATTTTATTTGTAATAGTAAATTTAAGATATTTTAATTTTATTTAAATTTATAATTGTCTAATTTTAAATACATTAATTTATATATTAATTTAAATTTTTTAAAAAGAATTATTATTTTTCATTCTCTTATAATATTATATTTACTCTACTATTAAAAAATATTTTACCATGTCATCATTTTTTTAAAACATATTTAATATTTTTTAATTTTAAGTTGATTAATTTAGAAACTTACTTTTATATGTAATAATAAATTTAGGATAATACTTTTATACTTAATTTTCTAAATTTTAGAAAGTTATTTTTATGTGTATTAATTTAATATACTTGTTTTATATCTAGATTCTAATGAGTTCATTTTAGATAACCTCCTAACAGATTGGTACTCCATGCCAGTCATCTCCATTGCAATCTAGATGATAGTTTTTCACATGATCATGGGGGTATTGTCAAGGCAATCGAACACCACTCACATGATGATTTTTAAAAATTGCACATAAATGTATTACAAAAGACACAATACAAATCATAAAATGATGCCATGAAACTTTAATACTATATAACACTGCAAAATACCTCTAAAAACTACACAACGGATTCAATAACGAATGTCAAAAACATATATAAAACCCCTTAATTAAAAGAAGAAATTAAATAGAGCAAGATTCTTGTAATTGCATATTAAATGGATGCTTGCTTGATAGAGTGCTCTGTCAATTGTGATTTGAGCGAGAGAATTCAGAAAAATCATCCCAAATAAAAATGGAAACTTGCAATATACAAACTTATTGTTAAAGTTAACCTCAGAAATATCATCCCAAATAAAAATGGAAACTTGCAGCATACAAATTTATTGTTAAAAGATAGAAAGTTAACAGCATGTAAACTCATTAAAATATAATGATAAATGCATTTATTTTTTATTTCTGGAAGACTTAGTTTGATTTTGGGAAAACATTTTATAACCATTTGCATGTCAATATTCAAGAAAGTTGCCATGAAAACTCATCATTCAAATATAATGATAAGTGCATTTGATTTTTGATTTCTAGAAGAAGTAATTTCATTTTGAGAAAAAAACAGAATTAAAATATAATAAAAATGTGGTCATAGATTTTTTAAATAAATAAATATTGTTAATGTCAGTTGTTATTTATTTGTTTTTTAAAATAAATAAAGAAATGCAAATGAAAAAAGAAATTAAGTATTATTCGATTTTGAAATATTTCATACAAATTTAAAACATAAAGCAATACAAATGAAAAAAAGAAAATTGTCATCAAATTGACAAAAAACATTACAAATGGAAATAGAATGTTTCCATTCAATTGAAAAATCAATATGAATATTTATCTAGAAAGTTAGAAATAGAAATAGTAGGTTTTGTTTAATTGCTGAAACTGCTATATAGCATTTAGTTTGAAGGAATGGCAGCGGAAATTCAAAATTTCTAGTTAAAAAACCAAAATTAAGCTGAGGGGATTTGCAGAAGATATTTTCCTTTTGGACTCAACGTCGGCCAATGTTGTTATCACTCCATTACAACAATATGTCCATTAAGGTCTATTTAAGTTCTTGGTTGTTATCCTTCAAACATCATATTACAGCTTTTGAATCTTCCAAACAACATTTTACAGCTTTTGAATTACTTAAAGCTCGTAAGCACATTGCTTTTCCAACGACTTGGGTTTCCACCATGAACGGTATTGAAGGAAACTATAAGATTGTGTCAAGAGCAATCTCATTCAAGGCTCTTGCATCTCGCAATGCAGAAAAAATAAGGCTTGTTGCGGACCAACTACAGAAAACAGAGATGGAGAAAAATCAGGTGGAAGAACAGAGAAAGGTAGAGGAACAAGCTATGATTCGATTAATAAAACAAGTTGAGGAGAGCCAAGCTTCTATCCAGCTTTTGAAATCTGAAGTACAAGTGTTGAAAACTTCTAGTAGGAAAGTTGAACTAGAGTTGCAGAAGATCAAAAGGGAGAAAGCGCAAGTGCTGGAAGAGAAGAAGACAATGGAACAAGATATGCTTCAGATAATAAAAGACAAGGAGAATGCCATGGAGGACCTGTATCTGGAATTAGATACCATGAAAATGACTGAAAAGAAACTCCTGCAAGAAATGGAGTTGCAGAAAAGGGAAGTTGAAGCAAAGTTGCAGAAGAAAATAGTGGATATAGAATGTCGGCAATTGAAAGAGAAAGAAGAGAATGAAATGGCTATTAAGAATTTGAATGCACAATTAGAAGCCATGAAGAAGACTGAAAAGGATATAAAGGAAACCCAAACTAGAGTACTAAAAGAGGCGATGGAGAGCCAGAGTACCATTCAGGTTCTGAAAGCTGAAATAGAATTTATTAAAAAGACTGCTCATGAACAAGTGCAACAATTGCAATTGCGTGCAAGAGATGATGAAATAGATCTGCAGAAGAAATTAAAGGAAACCCAAGAGGATTTAGCTCAACAAGAAAGGAAGAACAATGAGCTAGAAGCAATTTCTGCTGTGCAATTGGAAAATTTCAGGCTCAGGAATTGTTGTTTCCGAAAGTTCTTGAGTGCCCAAGTTCCAGCACTTAATCAAATTAACTTTGTCTCTCGGCCGACTGAAGAAGAAATTTCAATGTTGGAAGAACAACTAAATGTGTTGGCAAATATTGCAACATACTATCCCCTGCTTGTTGCAGAGAACCGACAGTTGCACAATGAAGTCCAAGATCTGAAAGGCAATATCCGTGTGTATTGTAGAGTGAGGCCTTGTGAAAAACAGAGTACAATTGAGTATACCTGTGAAAATGGGGAGTTGTTGATTTCCAGTCCCAATAAGCAAGCCAAAGATTCCAGAAAGAAGTTTACCTTCAACAAAGTTTTTGGTCCCTCTGCAACTCAAGAAGAAGTATTCAGAGACACAAAGCCACTGATCAGGTCTGTTCTAGATGGGTTCAATGTATGCATTTTTGCATATGGTCAGACTGGTTCTGGAAAGACCTATACAATGACTGGATCCAAGGAAGACCCAGGAGTTAATTGCAGGGCACTGACTGACCTTTTCGAAATTTCTGAAAACAGAAAAGGCTCATTTAGATATTCATTTGGAATGCAGATGATTGAAATATATAACGAGCAAGTTCATGATTTGCTAACAAAAGATGTGTCCTTAAAAAATCTTGCAATAAGAAGCATATCTCAGGCCAATGGTGTAAGTGTTCCTGATGCTAACAAGTTTCCTGTTGAGTTCAGAGAAGATGCTTTAGATTTGATCAAAATGGGCGAGAAGAACAGATCAGCAAGAGCCACCGCCCTCAATGAATACAGCAGCAGGTCTCACAGTATTGTGACTGTTTATGTGGAAGGAACAGACTTGTCGTGTGGAGAACTTCTCAGAGGTTGTCTTCATTTGATTGATTTGGCTGGAAATGAGAGGATAAACAAGTCTGAGGTCAGTGGGTATAGGCTTAAAGAAGCAGTGCACATTAACCAATCTCTCTCTGCTCTTGGGGATGTCATGCAGGCATTAGCTAATAAAAGTTCTCATGTGCCATACCGTAACAGCAAGCTCACTCAAATTCTTCAGGATTCCTTGGGAGGGCAAGCAAAGACTCTCATGTTTGTACAGTTTAATCCAGACATTGAATCCTATTCAGAGACAATAAGTACATTGAAATTTGCAGAGAGAGTGTCTGCTGTTGAACTGGGTGCTGGACGTAACAACAGACAGACCTTTAAGGAGGGTAGAAAAGATGTTGAGCCTAAGTGTTTGGAAAAAGAGAATGAATCTTCTAATGAAAAACCCACTGTTGCAAACCCTCCAGTTGAGTCACATAAAGTGAGAACAAGTGGACAATCTAACCTTCTCAAGAGTGTTAAATCAACTGGCAATTCTGATGATATTCATACTGAACAGAGTGTGGATTCAAAGAGGTATACTATGGTTAGAAGAAAATCCATGGGTTCTAAGATGGGGCCTAATACACTCTCCAAAGACTTAATGTAGAATATGATTGGGAACTCTCTTTCAACAGTACTGAGATTTACCGGTATAAAGGAGAAGACGGGAGCTTTCAGGCTTTAGCCACCCTCTTTGCACCAGCCATTAGTATTTACCATTAAAACTGAATGTTCATTTTCACAAATTAAGTCTATTGACTGTCACCGTTCACTTAAATAGTCTGTTTTATGTATATATAAGAATTATACAACATGATAAACGTATTGCTTTAGTTATCCCATGATGTGTCGTGTATTGTGTGTTGTATAATTGCAGGTGAGGCACCCATATACATAAAATTTATAAAGTCAATTCTTAATTAAAATGGCAAAGGTTTTTATTTAGTTAATTTTATTTTTATTAATTCAAATTTGAGTATTATCAATTTCAGTTAAAAGCTTCTATTTATAAAATTAAAAAGTTTGATATGAATTAATTGTTGTTGATTTATTATATATTTTAATATTGTTAATATAAAATTAAATTATTAATTATATTAATATTTAAAACATTAAATAAATTATATTAAACAGAAAAAAATTGTAAGAGATATATTTTTTATTAGTCTATTTTTTAAATATTGTTATAAACATTTTTCTGATATACCTATATGGTATAATAATATGTCTATTGGCTATTTGATGATAGACATGGAGTTCAAGTCCCGTAATTGAAAAGTGTGTTTCATAGTATAAGGACAAATTCAACCTACAATGTTGCTCAATATTATCTAACTATTTGTCTAGAATCATCCTTGTCTCTATACCTCAGCCCAAATATTTATTGATAAGCATGTGGTAGAGAAATGTTGCTCAATATCATCCAACTCTTTTTTAGTATCATTCCTTCTTTTGCATATATGGACATACAAGAAGTAAGTCAAGGTATCTCCCTTTGTTTGTTTAATATTCTCAATGAACAAAGCATGAGTTTTCTCCTAATTCCTCAATCTCATTAAGAGTGATGCACTAGACATTATTAATTCTACTCCATGGATTCCTCTTTAGGATTTACATTATCCAGCTTAAAATATTTACTATACCCTCTAATTGGGTCTTGAATGACATATTTTTGTATGAAGCATTTTGAGGCTTGGCACTATTGATTGCTTGAATGTGTTGATGATTACTTCTTCCATTTGACATTTTGTTTCATGTAAGCATATTATGCACATTAGTGTAAAAATAATCTTATGAGTCTCATAATTTTTGCATAGGTGTTAAACTAAGGTGACTAATTACCTCTTTGTTTTCTATTAAACTACTAAAAAGAGATGGCCAATTTTTTATTTGGATTTTACAATTTTGTAACACACTCTTGAATATTTTCAAAGTCTCATGGTGAGATTCTATGTTTAACATCTTTCTTATACCTCTCTATATGTTTCTCTCTCTTTAGCATTACGTCTACAATCATTTTAGTTCAATGTTTTTCTAACCTTATGGACTTTATTTTTTTTTCATGTGTTTCATCTTCCTCTATGGGTTTACAAAAATCCATGTTCGATAATGTAGAGGATATATGAATATAATTTTGAAAAGATGGGATGTGAGGATGCATGGGCAACATCAAATATGTTTAGAAGAAAAAAAAAGAGGGAAGGCTTTGGGTGGGAACCTCTTTAGAATACATTATCAATGCAACTCGTAATATTTCAATGGAGGAAACAAGGTTAAAGAAATGGAAAAGGATGGGTAAAATAATCACCAATGATTTAAATCCATTTTCTACAAGAGAATAAATACTTGAGAGATAATTTTTAAGGAATGACAATAAACTATCAAATTCAATGGTATAGCAAGGTGATTGACTGTCAACGAGTATCATGTGGATTGAGGATTTTATGGAACCCAAATAAAGTGATGGTTAATCTTATTTCATTAGAGGGGTTGGATGTGCTACTCCTTTTACAACTTCCTAGGGCATGTAGCTGATTTTTTTCTTAAATATTTTTGGGTGCAACTTTTTCATTCATAAGTTGAGTGTATAGAATCAGGTTAAGTACAAAATATCTAGTGTTGAAGATCATCACTATTTTGGTAGTGGATTTCAATGAGATTTAGTCCTTTAAGGATAAATACGATGGTATGGCTTAACTATCTAGATCTTCCCAGGATTTTGATAATTTTATGCAAGTGATTGACTTGTTTGTCATAAAGCCTAAGAAAGGAGTATATGCATTGAATAATATGAGAATGCCATATGCCCTCAATACTTTGTTAATCATTTTGCATGACCCCTAGCCCCGATATAATTTGGACTAGGGGTGGAACTTCAGACTTTAATGTGTGGACATATATAAGTGTGTGTGTGTTAAATATGAACCTTGATGTTATTATTATTATTATTATTGGTGATTATCAATCGTATTTGCTATTTTAATTTAATGCATTAAATGTTTGGATTAATGTGGATTAATGATTTGATTGTTGTATTTGTGTGAGGTTTATTGTTAAATGCAGGTACCAGGGGTGCAAAGTGAGGTAGATTATGTGGTTTTGTTGGTTGAGAGAAAGATAAATGGTATGTCATTCTAGAGTTAGACCTTGCCTATGGTTTTCATCACCCCGAGGTTTATTCAACCTAGGATTTCAATATATGTTATTACCATAGTTATTTGTTCTGGCTAAGTTGAGCCATCAGGTCCACTTAAATATTTCAGTTATTTGGCAATGCTTAAGTGGTGAATTTATTAAAAGTCTATGAATGAAAGGTAAATTAAAAATAAATAAATTCATAAAACTAAAAAAAAGAAAAAAATAAGTTAAATAAGAAAATAATAAATTATATAATGAATAGCTACCAATATTAAAATAAAAACAAATTAAGGCAAACAAATAATAATATTTTCCTTACACCTGTGATATAATAATAAAGGGTGATTAAGAAAAGACTCACATCGAATAAATAAAAATGAAAGAAAAGAAATAAAGTTTTCATCAAGCAAATGAGGAAAGAAAGGAGAAGGAGAAATTTGGGGAAAAAGAAGGAAGAGGTGTGCAGTAGAGGTGTGTGTTGGTGGTGACTAGGGTTTAAATATTGCTAATTCAAGGCGTCTTATTCTTAGGTGCAAGATTTCTTCTTTATTTGCAATTATTATTTCCTGTTGAAAGTTGAAACCCTTTTGAAATTTCCTTTTTGGTATAGATACTTAGTCATTTGAGAATTTGGGGGAAAGATTTGTTGTCTCACACTCAAGGCTTGCATCATACTTAGAATGGTAGAGGAATTTCTTACTCTGTTAGCTAATTGGATATATATATACACACACATATGTATACATATATGTATGTATATATATATATATACACACACACACACACATATATATACATATATGTATGTATATATATATATATATATATTATATGTGTATATATATATATACATATACACAAACACATATATATACATACACACACACACATATATATTTAATCAACTTCCTTGAAACATTCATCCACAACTGACTCTATGGGCTTGCTTTTCCAAACCATTTACTAGACATTCTGTTGGATATATGCACTTAGCTGTATGTGAAGTAAGGAAATAATATGTTGTACATAAGTGATAATGGTGGTTTTTTAAATCTGAATTATATGGGAATCATAAAATGGGGTAAAGGATTTGGTGAACTTGCTTTCAATCCCATCAAAGACTCTGTCTTGGGAATTTTAGGCAGGGCAACCCCTAACATCAATACATCCACTTATAGATCTACTATACATAACAACAATGCGATAATATACTTTTCCCCCAAGTTAAACTAATGATGTCTAGGAGTATTGTCCTACACTAAGGTTGCAATATATAGGTGCATAATGCTATCAACGCTAGGATGTTATGAAAATACTATGTTCTTGGTGGTGTGTTAGCTACTAAGAATGTAGGCTTTTCACAACATCATGACATCAAGCATCAAATGTTTAACATAAGCCCACCATACATATTGCCTTTACAAATCTTGTTGTCACATACTGTTGAAACATACATCGATGTTGTTACATACTTTTGATACATAATACTTCTACAATCTTGTTGTTACATACTGTTGATACATACATCGTTGTGCATACATATTGCTGAGACAATTTTGTTGAACTGCATACACTTGTTGTTAAAGAATATTGTTTGTTTGGTTGTTGCATATTCAAGGCTATATACATAATTTATTGCATGCAGAAAACTATGTGACATAGTTGGAAATGCATGCATTTTGTTACAAACAATATTAGCTAGAAATTTATTATGATCCACTATTTTAGTTGCTGATTTGAGTAGTGTAAAGGTTAAAAGAAAGTTGTGAAATTAGGACTAGAAAATATACTTTACCTTTGGCACTCCAGGGTTAGCCAATAACAAGCGGATTGGTATAGTTAACAACTTGAACTTATCTCAGATACATTTATGGCTGTAAAGTACCACAATACATTTCTAAACTTTTTTTGAAATTAGATCCACCAAAAACTATCAACTCCCTTGAGGAAAAATATATATATAACTATTCCATAATTATCTTCATTGAATAACTCGGTAAACCACTCTTCAATAATATTTTTTATTAAACCTTAATGGTCTAATTTTCTTAGTAGTAGTGTTGGTAAAAAATACTGATACTAAGAATATAGAATCTCCTTCCATATTTGACTTGGTGAACTGATTTTCTCGAACATTAGGGCTGATGAAGTCTGGGCAAATAAATGGATAATATGCTAGATTTTGGCCTTAGGTAAATCTGCTCATAGGACATCCATCCATCCACCTATTTATAGTTGTTATGATCGGTTGATTGATAGGGTAGTGTTACTTAATTAACTAAACTCTCTAGTGGCATTATGAGAATGTAGCCCTTACGAGTTGATGTATTAGGATCATTCCTAAAGGATATAATGAATTAGGAATTTCCTTCCAATAGGACGAAGAGTGATTTTTCAACTACCGTAAGGAGTAAAAGAGTATGTATTGCCATACATGGCTG
Organism: Sequoia sempervirens; assembly: GCA_007258455.2. NCBI lineage: Eukaryota > Viridiplantae > Streptophyta > Pinopsida > Cupressales > Cupressaceae > Sequoia > Sequoia sempervirens. The sequence goes on from VDFB02000003.1 coordinate 23,873,452, forward strand.
CAACTCGGATGAAATCTACTAAGCTTGGGTTGGGAACCTACTTCTAGTCTAGCGCTAAGCCTGAGCTAAGTGTTAAAAGGCACAAGACAACTGAGAGGGTGGGAAGGGGTGAATCAGTTGTCACCAAATTCAAAAACACTTATCAACTTTACAACCACACTATTATGTTATTAAGTATGAACATGAAATGTAGATAACAAAAAGCAAAATCAACACAATGAACACCAGATTTTACGTGGAAAAACCACGGTGAGGGTTAACTCACAATATAAAGTGATAGCAAAACCAAATACAAGATGCTCACTACCTACATAAATGACTCATTGTCCAATAGGGAGGCTCATTGCCTACATATACAAAAGATAACATAAAGATCCACCACAACAATTTATACACATCCGCAACCTAGATTAGAAGATTGCAGAAACCTTCAGTTCATTGCTTTCAGGAATCTAACACAATGAAGTACTGTTGCCTCAACTCACTTTTGTACAACTCTGATCTTCACTTGTGGCTTACTTCATTTCTTTGTATGATCTAATATTTTACAACTCAACTTGCATTTATGCCATCTTCAACCTTAGAAACATTCTCCAAGGTCGGCCACATACACTTCATTTCATAAATTCAAATTAAGTCTATAACTAAGGGGAATTCTTAGGTTAGCAAATTAGTGCATAAACAAAATATAACCCAAAGCAATAATGAAGTGCAAAGGAAATAACATGAAAACTAATGAAAGATCTCACCCAAAAGTCTTCATTTCTCCATGGCTGGTCTCCATTATACCTTCTCAACTTGTTGGAAATATGATGTTTTCCCTCAGATTTTGAATGAGCAATCTAATGACTATGACAAGCCATAAGAAAATGTTGAAGGATTTAATATGAAATGCAATACTATGCTATTATGCAACTAGTAAGCAAATCTAAACTATGTCTATAGTATGCCTAAATGCCAAATGAAAATGAAGTATGTCTAAACAAGAGCTAAGATGATAAGATTGCAAGAGCATGAAGTCTAGATAGCATGAGATGAGATATGAAAATGAGACCAAAATTTCCATTTTATAGAAAATGCAATTTTAAAGGAATGGCCAAGATTGAGAGTTGACAAATTCCCTAGAATCAATGGACAAAATTCAATATGACAACCCACAATTAGGGTTAGGGAAATATTAGGTCAAATTTGAAATGAATAGACAAGACTCAATTTGAGAAAATCAAATCAAGGGTTGGCAATGCATGTGACAAGAGATAAGATTGGCACAAAAAAAGAGGTGGCTGGAAAATCAAATAATAATAGAAATTACTTGATTTTTGGAGGAAAAGACTAATTTGAATTAAAAATAAATTTAATTCAAAAGGGGAGAGTCATGTGACAACAAGTAATTAATGAAAATTATTTACTAAAAAGAGAGAAAGTTGGAAAGTGGGACCATTTTAAATAAATAAATATTTAAAATAGGGAAAATGCCAAGGTGGACCATAATTAAATAAATTAAAGAATTTATTTAATTATAAGAAGACATGAAAGAATTAATGACGAATTTAAATAAATAAATAAAATGTATTTATTTAAATAATTAAGAGGACATAATGGACAAAGGTAATTAAATAAATTAAAGAAATTTATTTAATTATAGAAAGAGACTAAAGTATTAGCAACGTATTTAAATAAATACTCAAGAGGAATAAAAGACAATGGATTAACTAGATAATTAAAATTATTTAATTAATAGTTGAAGGTGGACAAGAGGACATAATTAAATAAATTAATTATGTTAAGAAGAAATTATGAAAAATAGAGCTTGCAGGCCTAGGTCATTTTTATGTGTCTACAAAGTCTACAACTCAACATTCATGTGGTGTAAAAGAATGAGAGTGGACCAATTAATCACTTAACCAAGACCAAAAACAATGTCTTGGATCGACCACACGCTTCCTTAATTAAAATTTAATTCTTCATATGAAGTGTAAACACCAGGTCGACCAAACCTAATGAAAACACAAATGATCATTGGAGTACACACTTTCCTAGCAAGAAGAAGATAACACGCAGACGATGTAACACGCTTCATCATGCACGAGAACACATCTCAGATACCTTCAGATACATCCACAACTAGTGCAACAACCTTCAAACACAAAACACCTTTCATCAGTCCATCCGGAGTGTGCAAACACATACAAAAACTCTGAAACTCATCTTTCAGAACACCAAACAACGAACATCACTGCCAAAACCCAGAGAACATTATTACAAGAAATATTATAGATCCACATGATCTGAAACAAAAGAGCGGAGGATTGTGTATACTTAGAAACATTTCTCCCAGTCCACAAACAAGAAATTCTTTCAAACTAGTTCACACACTGGGTGAACACAACTTTCACACTCCATCAACCTAGAAGCTACAAATCAGGAGATGACACCAACAGGTCTTCAACAACAACCCTTCAAATCCGCACAAGCATAGGATCAACATAGAAGAAACACAGAGCACATACCAGAGCACATTATGAACACATGTACATACTTTTGACTTCACTCTTTATTAATTTTCTCAAAAGCACTTGGTAACTCATCATCTCAGCACATCTACAACATCATAAGGATAACTTCATGTACTCACAACATCTCAACTATACATGCACAATCTGCAACATTCTGAATGGTGTTGACATCAATGAAAACATTAATGAAAACACCACCAAACTTTCTCATACTTGCAACAATCTCCCCCTTTGTCATTGACGGCAACACATTATGTGAAAAAAAACCATCAAAGACAACACTCCTCCTTTATTTTCTAGATCTGCACAACATTCTTCTTCTAATGTTTTTCACATGACTTTCTCTCCCCTTTGGAAATCAGCGACGAAGATTAAAAGCTCACGATCCTCCCACTTAGAGGTGCACCCATACAATAAATGATGAAAACTCTACTCCTGAGGAGTGAACCCATTCATCAGTCCAGATAAATGAAGAATCTGTGGATCCACTAGACTGATGCACCTCCATGTGCACCTAGTTCAGAGGGCCAATGACCCCCAACCTCTCCATGAGATACTCAAAAGTTTCCTTCAGAAAAGCCTTAGTAAATATATCTACAATCTGTTCCTTTGTAGACACATACTCCAGCCCGACTTTATTCTCCAACACCTCTCTCAGGAAATGATATCTAATAGATATATGTTTTGTTCTTGAATGTATTACCAGATTATTTGAAATGTTTATAGCACTTGTATTGTCACAGAAGATAGGAATAGGGTCATCACATGTCACTCCAATATCCTTTAGTGTTTGCTTCATCCACAAAACTTGTATGCGGCGAGGATGTTGCGGCAATATACTGCCCATAGTGGATAAAGGAAACCCGAGTCTTATTTCTTACTTAACCACATACCTTAATCTTCCACCAAGAAAGAATGCACCTCCACTAGTACTCTTCCGGTCATCCACACAACCAACCCAATCTGCATCAATGAAATCATTCAAGGTAAAGTCAGTATCCTTAGGATACCACAAGCCATAATTCAGAGTGCCTGTAAGATATCGGAATATCCTCTTCACAATTGTAACATGTGCTTCTTTAGGATGCTTGAAATTTAGCCTTCTAGGCCATCTTTGCATGCGATATTCCATCTGGTAGCATTAGGCCTATGATCCATAATCATAGATTTGTTGCTTTTGATGAAGCTTTGTGATTCATCATCTTTACTCAATTTACATCCAGTCACCATAGGAGTACTAATTAGTTTGGAGTCATCCATTCCAAACTTATTTAACAACTCTTTCACATATTTTGATTGTGAAATGAATATCCCCTTATCAATTTGATTTACTTGTAGACCAAGAAATAAATTCAACTCACCAATCATGGACATTTCAAATTATTTTTGCATTTCCTCTGCAAATCTCTTACTCATACCTTCATTTCCTCCAAAGATGATATCATCAACATATACTACCACTATCAACATTTTTTTATTTTGCACTTTGAAGTAAATATTGCTATCCATAGAGACTTTAGTAAATCCTTTTTGTGTCAATTATCTATCCAATCTTGCATACCATGCTTTAGGAGCTTGTTTCAGTCCATACAATGTCTTCTTCAATTTACAAGCCATGCTCAGGTTTGTTTGATAGCCTGAAATCCTTCAAGTTGTTCCATGTATACTTCTTCTTCCAATTCACCATTAGTGTGAAATCCATCTGATAAACTTTGGGGGTCCTTGTGTGCACATAAATGCCCAAGAAAACATCCTAAACTTCCATTCTTGCCACTGGGGAAAATGTCTCTTCAAAATATATGCTTTCAACTTGTGAGTATCCCTTGCATACAAGTCTTGCTTTGTTTCTTATAACTTCACCATTTTCATTCAACTTATTCCTAAACACTCACTTTGAACCAATGGAATTCTTATTCACGGATCTAGGAACCAGTTCCCATGTCTGATTCTTCTCTATTTGTTGCAACTCTTCTTTCATAGCTCTAACCCAACTTTCATCTTCACATGATTCACACACAGACTTAGGTTCTATTTTAGAAAGTAAACACAGATTTACCTCAGCTGCAACTTCACTTCTTGTCTTCATACCTTCACTCTTATCTCCAATTATCTGTTCCTCTAGATGATTCTTCTAGACATACTTAGGAGTCTTAGCAGTGGGTTATGGAATTTCTTTTCTTCTTCAATCTGTTCTTCTTCTTCTTCTTCTTCCTCCTTATTTTCTTTAGGTACATGTCTGTAGATAGGATCATCGGGTTCAACTTCACTTATCTCAATAGGTTTGTGCATATCCGCATCAACCTTCACATTAGCACTCTTAACAATCTTCCTCAATCTTTTATTAAAGCATCTATATGCTTTGCTAGTAGTTGAATATCCAAGGAAAATCCCTTCATAAAATCTAGCACCAATATTCCCAAGAATTTTCATCATCTCTTTTAATGTAACATCTACTTCCAAACACCTTAAAGTATTTCACAATAGGAGCCTTACCAGTCCATAACTCATAAGGAGTCTTTGTGATGTTACCTCTGATCTGAACTTTATTAAGAACATAAATAGCAGTGCGTATTGCCTCTCTCCAGTACACATCAGGTACATTTTCTTCTTTCATCATGGTTCTTGCAGCTTCCTGTACAGTCTGGTTCTTTCTCTCAACCACTCCATTTTTCTCAGGGGTTCTCAAAGTAGAAAAAGTGTCTCTTTATGCCACGCTCTTCACATAATGCATTAAACTCACTAGAAGTGAATTCTCCACCTCTATCAGATCTCAAACATGTGATTCTTAGGTTCACTTCATTTTCTACTCTTGCTTTGAACACCTTAAACCTATCCATAACCTGATCCTTTTCTCTAAGAAATGCAACCCATGTCATTAGAGAATAATCATCAATAAGGAGCATGAAATACATGTCACCATTTAGGCTTCATGTTCTAGTAGGACCACAACAGTCTATATGAATTAATTCCAGCATTCCGGTAGTAGTTTTCTCTTTTCCTTTGAAACTACATCTTGTCTGTTTCCCTAACTGATAACTTCTACAAACAACATTAGTAGGCTTTATGATTTTAGGTGGACCTCAGACAACATATCTTGAACTGATCTTGACTAGATTATCAAAGTTTTCATGTCCCATTCTCTAGTGTCATAGCCAACTTTCATTAACTTGAGATACAAGGCATTGACCATCAACACCCTTAAGATGATAGATGTTTCCATGAGTTCTCCTTCCTGCAGCAGCCATAGCTCTGGATCCTTTTCTGATCTCACAAGTATTATCCTAAAACACAATTTTGAAACCCTTTCTACATATCTGTCCAACACTTAAAAGGTTATGTCTTAAGTCCTTTACATAATATACATCATCAGTGTTGTGTATTCCATCAAAACTAATTGTACCTTTCACAACAATATTTGCTCCAAAATCATAACCAAACATGACCAAACCACCATCATACTTTTCAAGTTTAGTGAACTTGCTTTTATCTCTTTTCATGTGATTAGAACATCCACTATCAATAACCCAATAGTCTTCATCCTGTCTAGCATGAAATGCAGTGACCAAAATACCTTCCATCTCATCCTTCTTGTTCTTCGAATCACTTTTTCTTGCACATTTTCCAGAGTTAGTAGACACAAATTTACTGTCCAAAGCTAAGAAAAAGCATTCAATATCATCACCCTCATAATAAGATTCATCATCAGAAATTCTAGCTTCTTCTCTAACATAGTATAACTTTTTGTATTTCTTTTCCTTTCTATCTTTATGATCTTTGTTCTTCTTAGATACAACTCTATTCAGACATCTTGAAGCATAATGACCAATATTACCACAATTGAAACATTTAAAGGGAAACATACCTTTATAATTAACAATACCTTTCTTCAACTTCCTTGTAAAGTTCGCTTCCAACTCATCTGAACCATCACTATCTGGATCATCTTCAATCTTTGTTGCTTTAAATGTTGTTTTTGTCTTTTCCTCTTTCTTTCCAAACTTTCTCATCTCAAATGCAGTTAAGGTGCCAAATAGCTCTTCTTTAGTATATTTCTTAGGATCATATGTTTCCTCAATAACTGAAACCTTGTTACTGTAACACTTTGGTAGGGTCATTAGAATCTTCTCAATTATATCTTCATTAGTTAGAGTACCTCCTTGATTTCTAACTTCATTTGCTGCAAAATCAATCCTCTAAAAATAGCTTGCAATATCTTCTCTTTCCATTTTCATATTCTCATATCTATGTTTTTCTGTTAGCTTCTTTGTTAATTTCACTCTGTCATTTCCTTCATAAAGATCTTCCAACTTCTTCCAAACTTCATAAGCAGTTCCCAAGGAAATAAATTTTGTTTGCTTAGTCTTGGATAAAGCACTATAAATAGCATACCTCACTTTTTCATTCTCCTCATAAGCAAAAACCTCATTTGCAGTAGTAGGACCACTCGCTGGAGCAACATACTTCATCTCAACGGCCTTCCAGGTCTTGTAACCAAGAGAGATAATATATCCTCTCATCTGCACTATCTAGTCACTATAATAAGATCCATCAAACATAGGGATCACCAACTTATGCACCATCAAATCTACCTTAAGCGGTTAAGCTCTACACTAAGGAACCAAATCTCTTATACCAATTGTTAAAAGGCGTAGGACAACTAAGAGGGGGGGTGAATCAGTTGTCACCAAATTCAAAAACACTTATCAACTTTACAACCACACTATTTTGTTATTAAGTATGAACATGAAATGCAGATAATAGAAAGCAAAATCAACACAATGAACACCAGATTTTACATGGAAAACCCAATAAGCGAAAAACCACGGTGAGGGTTAACTCACAATATAAAGTGATAGAAAAACCGAATATAAGAGGCTCACTGCCAAGGGCTCACTTCCAAAATAGAAAGGCTCATTGCCTACAAAAAGGAATTACTGTCTAACAGGGAGGCTCACTCCCTCCGGATATAAAAGATAACAGAAAGATCCACCACATCAATTTACACACATCTGCAGCTGGATTAGAAGATTGCAGAAACCTTCAACTCACTACTTTCAAGAATCTAACACAATGAAGTATTGTTGCCTCAACTCACTTTCGCACAACTCTGCTTTTCACTTGCGGCTTACTTCATTTCTTTGTATGATCTAATCTTTCACAACTCGACTTGCATTTATACCATCTTCAACCTTAGAAAAATTCTCCAAGGTTGGCCACATACACTTCATTTCATAAATTCAAATTAGGTTGGTAACTCAACATTCTCGTGGTGGAAAAGAATGAGAGTGGACCAATTAACCACTTAACCAACACCAAAAAAAATGACTTGGATCGACCACATGCTTCCTTAATAAAATTTTAATTCTTCATATGAAGTGTAAACACCAGGTTGGCCAAACCTAATGAAAACACAAATGATCATTGGAGTACACACTTCCCAAGAAGTAGATAACACACAGACAATGTAACACACTTCATCATGCATGAAAACACATCTCAGATACCTTTAGATAAATCCACAGCTAGTGCAACAACCTTCAAACATAGAACACCTTTCATCAGTCTATCTAGAGTGTATAAACACATACAACAACTTTGAAACTCATCTTCCGAAACACCAAACCACGAACATCTCTGCTAGAACTCGGAGAACATTATTACAAGAAATATTTTAGATCTGCAAGACCTTAAACAAAAGAGTGGAGGACTGTGGAGCATAAAAATTTCTCCCAGTCCACAGACAAGCAATTTTGTTGAACCAATTCACACACTGGTGAACACAACTTTCACAGTCCATCAACCTAGAAGCTACAAATCAGGAGATGACACCAACAGATCTTCAAAAACAACCCTTTAGATCCACACAAGCATAGGATCAACATTGCAAAAACATAGAGAACATTCTGAACACATACATACTTCTGACTTCACTCTTTATTAATTTTCTCAAAAGCACTTGGTAACTCATCATCTCAGCACATCTGCAACATCATAAGGATAGCTCCATGTACTCACAACATCTCAACTATACATGCACAATCTGCAACATTTTGAATTGTGTTGACATCAATGACAACATTAATGAGAATACACCAAACTTTCTTATACTTGCAACACTAAGGCATAGTACTTGCTCGAGATGGATAGTAGTCTAGGAGTAGTACTAGGCTCGAGATGGATAAAAGAATAGAGGCAATACAATGCTTGAGAAGGACCATAGTCTAGGGGTGATGCTAAGCTCGAGATGGACGGTGGTCTAGGGGTGACACTAAGCTCGAGATGGATAGTAGTCTAGGGGCAACACTATGCTCAAGATGGACAAGAGTCTAGAAGCAATAATATGCTTGAGATGGTCATTAGTCTAGGAGCATCTATGCCAACAATGGTTACCCTTGGTTGCTTAGCTGATAGATGGACAACATGAAGGCAGATTCCCAACAAGCTAAAGTAGGTAGAATTAACTCCCCTTGCAATCTCATAACTAATGGAAAAGGAATTGTAAGTTTACCATAGCTAGGTGCACCTTGGGAAAAGGGTCACTAGAAAGTATAATGATCATAGTTTAAGGGTTTGAATGACAACTCTCTCGCCACAGCCACATAATTTGTTTGGAGTGGTGGATGGGGT
>VDFB02000003.1:23882694-23911337 GCA_007258455.2 Sequoia sempervirens
AGAGTTAGTGGAAAGATTTTATTTTTAATATAATTAAATAAACAATTAAATGTATGGGATGAAATGATAAAAGCATGTGCCATTTATAAAATTTGAGGAAAAGAGAATTAGTTTTTTTTTGGTTAGTTGTCGACAAACAGTAAATTTAGTAATTATCTATTTGAGAGTATATTAAAACTCAAGAAATAAATTAAAATTAGTATAAAAAAAGAATTAATTTAGATAGTAGTTATGGATTTATTGATTTAAGAGAAACAAATAAATATAAAAATTTGAAAGCAATAAATCAAGGTAGTTGAAAGTTAAAGTCCTTAAATTAGACTTCTAAAATTAAAAGAAGAATCTTCTTGAATAAATAATTTATTCTCTTGAGTAACAAATTGTTTATAAAAGATTATGATACATTATGTACCTAATTGAAATTTGATATTAATAATTATTGGGTATACTAGTTAAGCAAACTTCTCTTGAAATACTTAAGAAAATATAGTTGAACCCTTTTTCTAATTGTTACAAAGATTAATTATACTTGATTTATTAATGATAAAGTTAATGAAGCATTTCAATCCTAGATTTAATCTTATATTGTTGCATCAAGTAACTAGATTTATCCCCATAGAGGAAATTGGAAAACTCCTTGAACTTCGTTGGATAAGGATACCCATTGATCAAAAGCAATAGTTTAACCAAGTGGAAGTTTCATGCTAGTAGAATCAAATTAATCTATGAATTAAGTATAGCAAGAAATTATATCTAAATCTAGGTTACTATTTTAAACAGTAAGTAAATGTTATTTTAACTTAAAACTTGAATCCATTATTTAGGTTCCAATAGTATTAATTTTTATATTATTGTTAGTAATAGAAGCAAAGGAAATTATTTTCATTTAATTTTATTTCAAGTATAATTAATTTGTGAAGATATTTAGTTAAATTTAATATTTTATTCTATTTTTTTTTTTAAATTTACTTATAATAGTCTAGACATTTATTTACAACAGTTTCTCTTCTACAACTATGTTAAGAAAAACAAGGTAAAGTTTGGTATTTGTTAGTGGTTCATTATAAAATTAACTTAGAAGGGTGTCTGTTTGCTTTACTCTAGGATATCTAGGAAAATTTTAAACATCTCAAGTTGAAGCCCTTAGAGAAAAACTCAAAACTAGAATAGCTTAAATGATGTGATGACAATGTAAACATGATGTCATCATCTATTCATTCCCTGGATCTTGAATGCCATTAGCAAGTTAAAAAAAAAAATAGTTGTGTTTGTTTTGGGTTGAGTTAAAATTGGGGGTATGACAATATTAATGCCTCCAATTCAGGATAAGTCAATGATCCTATATGTATCTACAACACCGACAACTTTAGGAGATTGCAACTAGATGACAATAACAAGGAAAGAGCGGTGTATTATATCAATCAAACACTAGTGGGATATGAATTAAACTATTCACCCATAGAAAGAGTGTGTATATCTATCATCTTTTTGGAATAGAAGCTGAGACACTACATCTTAAATAGGAAAGTAAAGCTGATATCAAAAGTGGATCCCTTAAAGTATCTATTGGCAAAGGTATCTCTAACAGGGCGAATCGCTAAGTGGGTAATGATACTTAGTGGATTTGATACAAAATACATTGAAAAAAAACTATAAAGGGACAAGTCATAGCAGATCAATTGGTAGATGCACCGATGGAAGATCATCAACCTCTAGTAACAAATTTTCTAGATGAAAGCATACTTCTAACTGATCAATCAATCTATTAGACCTTATACATCGATGGATCACACACTCAACATGGCTCAGGGGCTAGTGTCCTATTTCTCACACCTTATGGAGATAGTATACCCAAGGCTTATGGGATCTCTTTTCCATGTATTAACAATATTTCTGAATATGAAGCACTCATCACTAAACTAAAGATGGTCATAGAATGGAGGATAAAGGAACTACAGGTCTATAGAGACTCCCAACTATTCATCAGACAGGTAAACGATGAGTACCAAATAAAGGATGACAAGCTAATGTCATACAAAAGAATGGTGGATAGTTTCAAACAATACTTTGTCATCATCACCTTTGAACAGGTTCCTAGAATCAACAACAAAGTAGCTGACGCTATGGAAACAATAGGATCTCTCCTCAACATTCCTCAAAACATTCCCAAATACAAATTCCTTGTGGAGAAACTACTTATACTAAAATTTGATATCCCGGAATCAGAACGTGCATGTGATGTTGTTGGTCCTAACTCACCTTGGTACCAAGATATGTTTTCCTATATCCAACATGGCATCATACCCCCTGACTTAACGACAAACCAAAAGAAACCCTTTATCTATAGAACATCCTAATTCGCCATCTTAGGAGATACCCTATATAGATGAAGCCTAGATGGTACATTACTTCGATGTATCAACATGGACGAAGCACGAACCACTTTACAAGAAGTGCACAAAATTATTTGTGGGTCTCACTTTAGTGGACCTAATCTAGTACAAATTTTTTTTAGAACATGGTATTATTGGTTGATGGGAAAAACTTAGGCCTTATTATTTCATTCCTTATCTACCTTTTCTTCCCTTGTTTATGTTGTCCTATTCATACTTCATGTCACCTTTTGTTAAAGGAAAATGAGTATATTTAATAAATTATGAAAAGAATTAAAACTATCCACAATAATAATTATTTGAAGCAATATTAATCATTTCATGGTTAATTGATAGGGATAATTGAGGGTGCAGGTCCATCTTTTATGAGAATGAGGAAGGTGAAATGCTAATGAAGAAATGAGTTGCTTAGTTGGAATGGTTATTGATGGTGTTTTACTCAAATTGCCTTTTTGTTATATTTCTATTTTTGATAAAGAACCAATGTTGCTTATTAGCTTTAGGCCGATTATCTCTTTTCGATTACAGACTTTGGTTTGTTGGACATAGGCCACAAACATTCGATAACAACTTTTATAATTACCCATCTATTATAAATATATGTGTAATCCAAAGACTTGATATATATTTTAATATGAAGTTAGATTGCTTCCTTTGAATCGATATATTCTAGAAATGTTATGTGTATGTGATTGATTTGAAGTAGAATTACATTCATATTTTATCACCAGTCGATCAAGGAGGCAAGGCCCACTGTTTGCGTTGCTTGGTGACTTTTTATAGTTCAAGTTCAGTGTGGTAAATGTGTGTGTTATTTGATTTCCAATATTTTCCTTTTCACAATTATTAAATTCTTATCAATTCTAGTTTTTAATTTGATTGTAATTTGATTTAAAAGTCAACTTCCTTCAATCATTGCCTTACTCATATCTTCAAAATTAAAGTTTTGATCTGTGCAAGTGGGATTTATCATTATTAATGCAGAATTTATAAATCTTTTTTATTTCCTATTTGTGATAATTTTTGTTACAACAGTTCCTAGCACAATTTATGCCAAGAAACAAAAACAATAGAATTAAACCAGATTATTGATTAGAATTTTATTATGTGAATTAGTTGCATTCATCCCCATTTGGTTCATTATTTTCAGCCCTTAGGTATACTGCCACAACACCTTTCACAAGTCTACGATTCCTAGATTGACATTTAGGAAAATTGAGGAAATTGACACAAAATTCCCAAGGATTGGTCTATCCACATTTTCCAACTCAAATAGAATCAAAAGAACAATTCATCTCCATTATCAGTCCACATTTTGTCCAAACTTTGGCCCTCAATGGAACAAGAGTCCATTCATTACTCAAGTAAATTTTTCCAATGTCAACAACACGATGATCTTGTTCATGCACCGACACAGGATGTATGACCTATAACTACACCATGGCCTTTCTTGCAGTGGGGACTAGACTTAATAGGTAAGATATCTCTCGCTTCATCAAGTTTATTATCATTGCAACTAAATACTTCACAAAGTGGATAGAAGCCATTCCATTAACTTACATCATAGGGAAGCAAATATCCAAGTTTATATTGAACTATTTGATATGTCAGTATGGAATTCCCAAAAATATCACAATGGACAATGGAACCCCATTCAAGAACAAAGATGTCTATGATATTTTTTCAAAGTTTTCTATCCAACACTGATTCTCAACGCCATACTATCCCCAAGGAAATGATCAGGTTGAAGTGTCCAATAAAACCATTCTAAAAATATTGAAATGACACCAATCGTGATTGGCATTTGCAACTAAACCCAACCTTATGGGCTTATCGAAATAGCATTTGTACACCTACAGGTGACACACCTTTTTCCTTGGTCTATGGATCTGAAGCAATCCTACCTATTGAAGTTGAAATCCCATCACTGCGAGTATCCCTAAAAGACATGGTTAACAATGAGGAATATTGAGTGTCAAGACTTAATGAGTTAGAACTTCTGGATGAAATACATTTGAGCACGTTAAACCATCTCCAGTTTTATCAAAATCGGCTCAAGTGAAGCTATAACAAGAGGATCAAGAACATAAGCTTTCAAGTTGGTGACTTAGTACTGAAATAAAATAAAAAAATCCAACTAAATCAAGATGGGAAGGGGAAGTTTGAACCAAAATAGTTAGGTCATTTCATCATAACAACAAGCTATGGCTCTAGAGCTTATACGTTGGCTACTCTTGAAGGGGAACCTTTAGTAGAATCTCTGAATAGAAACCATCTCAAAAGATTTATACTTAAGCGCATCAGAATATCCCCAACAAAAAAGCTAAAACAACAAAAAAATCAAAAATCAAGAAAAACAGTAAAGAGAAATAAAATGTCCTCTAGGTGAAAACCACTTTGTGGCACTTCTAGGATAGGTACCATAGTGAAAACCTAGTAAAAAGGCACTACGTTTGAATAAAACCTACATCTCTATCTATTAGCACTAATTTTTCACATCCATCTCACATATCCCATAATAAAATGTGCAACCAACCATGGCTCGATGACTGATCAAGTGTTAAACCTTGTTGCACCATCTTAATCCATCTACCCTAATCAACATAATCTTGTCTTAAACTAGGGGAAACTTCCCAAAAGTGGTAGCGGATTTGATCCTTGTACATCCCATCATTGTCAAAAACTATCAAAAGATCAAAAACATCCAGAAAACAAACAAAATCTAAAGAAAGTCAAAAACATAAAAAACCCAAGAACATTTTATGCTTTGAGTCAGCACCAGTCAAACTATGTGGTCTCTGCATGTAGCATGTAGGAAAAGCTAATGTTTGATCAGCCCTTGAGGCATAAGGTCAACCCCTTTAGGTGTCCATCGTGATCTTTAAACTTAGTTGAAAATCCAAAAAAAAAATCATAAAAGATAGAAAACTCCAAAAAAAGTCTCACTCAATATAGTCAAACTATGATGTCTCTGCATTCATCATGTAGGAAAGGCTAATCTTTGATCAGACCTCAAGGAATTAGTTCAGTTCCTTTAGTCCCCCTATTTGTTTCTAAATATCTTGAAAACAACAAAAATAATATCAAAAAATAAAAAAATTACAAAAGGTCATATCTCTATTATCACCTATTCACAATAAAATTTCCATTCATAATAAACAATCATCACCTTCAACCTTTGATAAAGCAATTGACAAGTAAAACAAACATGAAAATCAAAAATTCCAAAGTGCAGATCGAAACAACTAGATCACTATCAAGTTAAAACAATACCTAAGTATAGATTACTTGGCCTGTTTGAAAAACATCATCAACAATCCTAACATGTGTCTTAATGGATACAACATTCCTACAACAGACATCATCAATGTATTTCAACATGAAACATCAAAACAACTATGGAAAATGATACTACATTATTTATATTTTTTATGATATTATCTTTTTAATTTATCTTAATATTGCATTCCCATGATCTCTCAAGGATGTCCATTAAGGATTTAGAGAGGAAGGAATAGAGATATTGATCGTCAATTTCTATTTTTTATGTTTGTTAGATATTTTTATGATACTATCATAGTAAATACTTGCTTTGTTTTATGTGTGGAATTAATTTTAAGGCAATTCATTTAGTAGTTGCATGTTAGGTACTTCATACCTCTGTGTGTAACTGGTTTGAAATATTTTAAAAACTTCCCAACCATACACTCTAACGGGGTTTTCGTATGTTTGGTATGAGCAATAATATTCTTTGTTTGCTAAGTCAAAAGTCCACACAATGGATTCAAAGCCACCTCAATTATTAATACCCTGGTGCATCGTGTCTATTTGCTACATCAATAGGGATTTCTAAAAATACGAAGCCTCTATGAAAGCAAAAGAAAACTCATCAAAGACTAACAACATCAATTTTCTATCCATCTCTAAATCATACAAACACTTCTAACTAATAAGCTCCACCTGCATCACAACACCATCATTAGTACCACATGCATCTTGCATCCACAAATTCATTAGTACATACCATGACCATAATAAAATGAAAAACTTTATACATCATATATCATCATCCATCACATAGATATATAAATCATACGACCATCCATATCATATAAACGCATTAGAAAAAGCACAAAAACATGAGCATGTATAAATCACCATCCATAAGCATCCATAATCATTTCAAACACATAATAAGTCACATCAAAGCATGGTATATATAATATATCATCAAAAGTGGGAATGTCATATACATCATCAGGTAACATGTGTTATATCTAAATATACAAAAAAAATGCATATATACGAAGCCTCAACTGGGCCGATGAATGTATATATAAAATATCATGTCTACATAAGTCTTTGATACAATAAAAAACATATTAGATCAAGTAAAACTCAACCCTATTGGTCGTATCGGGGTGGAGATCCATGTGGCTGCTGGCTTTGATGAGGAGAGGGTTGCAAGATAACTGAAGATTGATGTGGTTGTCTCATTGAATGCCCCCAGAATCTGCACCTATCTGTGTACTAGGCTCTCTAAAACAAGGCCATCTCTAAGCCCTCATAACAAAGGCCTCATATAGTGTCTGATAGTATGTACACCGTTGTAAAAGCTAATCCCAATCAGCCTAATACTACATAAGGGGAATAGAGGAGGCTAGTGAAATCTCTACAACTAAACTCTGTTGCCTCTCTATGGCCAACTCTTGCCTCAACCCATCTCACTATTGATGAAAGCCATCTCTCTCAGCAATCAATGTTTCCACCTATGCCTCAGTAGCTTGCCTATGAGAAATCTTAGCATCCCTCTCTAAAATGTGGGCATCTTTGTCCACTACCAACTGTGCAATTTGGGATGTTGCTATTGCATCCACCTATGGGGGAGGACCTTGCGGTGCCTGTTGATCTTGCTACTGCTAATAATGTTGTTGTCTATCATTCCCATCATGCTAACCCTACTTCCCATCATGCTATAATCTATCTAGCTACTCCACAACAATCCAAAGCCTCTTCCTATCACCTCTCCTCCTTATATAACCTGCTACCTTCTAGACCTATCCCATGACTGGCCCAACACCAACAAGATTTGTAAACCATAGAGGAACACGATGGTCTCACCACTAATCATAATACTGAGTGGTCCCTAGATCTATAAACCCACTTCCCAACCCCATCTAAATGGGGAAAGCTATCGAAACTTTGCAATGGCATCAACAGAAGAGGCCTATGGCCCCCACACCCTGACCTCTCAAGCTGTCCACCCAAACCATACATGATAATCATCCCCAAACCGTGTTTGGAACTCTATGAACTGATGAAGGACCCTATCAAGAAGATAATGCTCTACCAAACTGTCCACATGGCCTATCAACCATCGTGTCTGACGATAATATGGTAGCTGCTCCATATCATTGTGATAGGCCTCACAGCCTAGCCATGACCTCCAAACAAACGTAGGAATATCATAAAAAATGCCTCTCCAATAAGGTAACCTTCCAGGCTAGGTGTATTGCATGAAATTTGAATATCTATAAGAGTATGGATCCTCTAAATCCCGATCCATAACGCCATCTAGCCTCGTCACTGGGATGTGCTCCCAAGCCCATGTACGTGCAACAGTCTCATCCCTACAAAAATAGAACTGCCATTGCGATAAGCAACCTCGTGCATGTCCCTGTACAAGTGTGCCAATATATACATGCCCCACGCATACCTCATACCATGCTCCATCATTTTCTCAATACAAATGCCCCAACCAATATGAAAATTTTAACTTCTACGATCGGGCACCACAAGCCCCATGATCAAGCCTGCTAAAACCATGGATATCGAATCAACACCATCAACAAACAGAGACAAGTCTATCTCCGAGTCTACCACCTGTAGTCACCTAACGCCCAAAACTCGATGGATGGCGAGGGTACCCGATCAAACATCGTATGTGACAAGCTCACTGTGAATAGGGATGTGAAGAATCATCCAAACATCCTCTAGCATAATGGTCACCTTGCTGGTCGAAAGGTGGAAGGATGATGACTCTGAATGCCATCTCTATACAAGTGCAGTAATCATAGACCTATGGCATCATATCTTCAGCAAATAACATATGTAACACATACCTACAACATCTAGAAAGTCTCTCTCAACCTCAAAGAAACCAATGAGAAAATCAAATAGTTGTCGCGATTGTCGCTCCCTCAAATACAACAGTTTGATAACCGCCTGCAAACATTCAACCCATGATGCCAAGAATTTTCTAGAAAATCAAATTACAAACCTAATCCTGCAAAAAAAACTAGCCAAATCATGCAATTTTTACAATAGTGAGCCTTTTTTGGACAATAGCAAGCCTACTTTTGACAATAGTGATCATTTTAAATGATAGCAGCTTTGTTTTAGACAATAGCAAGCATTTTAAATGATAGTGGCTAAATTGAAAAAAGCGCACAAGAAAAATGATAGTGAACAAGTTTCACATAAGCGGTCATTTTACAAATAGGAAAATAATAGTGCATGAATTTTTTATAGTAGTAAAAAAAAGCGAGGAAGAAAAATGATAGTGAGCATTTTAAATGATAGCAAACATATTTCATGAAAGCGGAAAAAACATAAAGAACAATAGTGGTAAAATTGAGTCAAAAGTGGTAAAAATGTAAAATTACCGCTATCGTTAAAAAAAAAATCTAGCATTAATTACAAAAATGTGTGAAGAGGAAAATGAGAAGGGAAGTGGTACATATCGTGACGCCTGCGCCAACTGGCCTCTTGAAAGAACATACTACATCTGGACGGTGTGGGGCACCCATAATCCATGCCATTGCAACTCGATGATTGTAAAGCAGGATCTCCAGAGGAAAGAATTCAGTAAAAGAAAAGAGTGTAAATGAGGAAAAATGAACCCTAAATTCATATTTTTACCCCCCAAACCCTAATTTTTTTACCTTGGAAACCCTCCTAGGTTAAAATTAGGAGCACCTTGGAAGATCTGAACCATAAACAAAGTTCCTACAACCTAAATTCTCACCCTTTATGCATCTGAACTACAACAAAACCTTGTCGCGAGCTTGACCTGAAAAAGTAATTTTTTCGGCCAATCTCTTGAGTGGGCAGCCTAGCATCATACTATCTTTCTGCTGACCACCAAGGCACAATGGGGCATATAAATTTTTTCAAATCTTGATCTGAACACTGAATTCTTTGAAACAAAGCAAGCAATACTTTGTCTCAAAGAGGGGGAAAATGTAGACATGTAAAAATGACCTAACACATATCACACATCTTGTATGACGTTTTTCCATTATCGACATCATTATCATTAATATAATCGAATTTGCATCATTAACCCTATTTTCTTTTATTAATTGAATAATATTTAATTATTTAATTAATTCACTATATCATCACCTAATCTAGCTTTATTCCTCTTGATTAATTAAATATCATCAATTATTTAATTATGTCGCTAATATACCCTATTCATCTAAATCAATTAAATTATTATCATTAATAATTTAAAAAGGGCCCCATCCTTTGTATTATCGGAATGTCGCCTTAGTCGGAGTTTTAGCCTATAATTTCTTTTGGGATCTGAACCTAATTTTAACCTGTTTCCCCGATCACCCAATAATCCAACCTCTGATACTAGTCAGTCCTTTGGAGTCCATCAAAGGGGGTCCTCACAAGTCCTTAATATTGGTCGATCACACTTTTAGGATAATATTGCACACACCTAAATGGTTCCATCCTTCAAAATTGCAAATCACCCATTCTTCCAATAAGAAAGAGGGGTATGTAGCTTATGGGACACCTGATTGGATGATCCTTGATGGTTTTTGTTTCAAAGTCTTTTTTTCATAAAAAGGGCCCCATCCTTTGTATTATCGGAATGTCACCTTAGTCAAAGTTTTATCCTATAATATCTTGTGGGATCCAAATCTAATTTTAACCTGATTCCCCGATCACCTGATAATCCAACCTTCGATACTAGTTAGTCCTTTGGAGTTCGTTAAAGGGGATCCTCACAAGTCCTTAATATCAATTGATCACAATTTTAGGATAATATTGCACACACCTAAATGGTTCCATCCTTCAAAATTATCGATCACCCAATCTTTTGATAGGAAAGAGGGGTCTACTCCAAAGCACACTTTTGATGATGGCAGCAATTGTACCACTTTCCAAGTAATGATTTCCTACAGAGATGCATTGCCTATGTCAGAAAGGTGGGGCAGGATACATATCCATTTTTCCAAAACCATGAAGATGAACTCAGAAAGCAAGACTAGGAGGGACTTAAGTTTAATCTAGTGTGTTATTTTCATTCAAAATCCATAATCAACTCATTTGCAATCATCTGTGAGGAAGGAGATGACAAAAGATGAATGGGAGAAGAGGCTCGATGATGTAAAAATTAGAAAATAAGATATGAATAAGCTCATAATGATTTTTATCATCACAGAAGGCTATGTTGATGCAACTGAGAAGTTTCAGCTTGAATCGGGCATATAGCCAGATATGGATCTTGGAATGACAACAGACCGAGTGGTAGTGCACATAGCTATCCAATATGGCAATGTAGAATTTGTTATTGAGAAGTTCAATGATTTGAATTCATAGATTTTGGACATGAATCCCCAGTTGTATTTCCATCTACAACAACATACATTAATTGAACTCATCTTTCCCTATTGGAGAAACTATAATTATGGGAAGCACCATTTTGTAAGGGGTTAAAAATCTTATCTGCTTAGGAAGTTGGTTTGTCCAAATGCCATAATATTTCTCTTCCATATAGCTAATAATCTCTATGTAATTACATATTATATGATATTAATATAACTACAGGCTCTTTCCTTTTGTTGAAAATCAATAAATTAAAACACATCACTTTTCCTTCTCTAAACTTGAATAATTAAATTAATTGTTCAACCTCATTCAACATAGTCAACAAAAAAATATAACTTTATTTGTTAAATTCAAACATGACTTGAACGTTCATCTCTAAATTTTAATTAATTTATTCAATTAATTAATTATCTTCACCCCTTTTGTGATTTAGTAAATCATTACCACTGATTTCTCACTCTAATCAGTGACCTAACTCATATATTCTTCAATCCCACTAACCACTCAACCTAATTTCTTCAATCCCCCCAATCAGTTCAATCTAATCCCACTAATATTTTCAATCTATTTCCTCTCAATGGTTCTCAACCATTGATCATGATATCTTACTATGAAATCTCGATTGTTTATCTCGAAACATGAAATCTATATAACAACCCTCTTCATTCTCAAAAAATAATCAAAGAATCTATAGAGTTTATGCAACGAAGTCATGTTTAATTGACATTCAAATTCTTGAGAGATTTTACACACATCTCTAATCTCCATTAACACACTTTGAAGCTTTTGCAACATCAAATGGAGGCTTTGTATTGATTCAAACACAATCCAACATCAATACGAATATAACTTCGACATGGTATGGTAAGGCTTGTTTTGTTTTGAATTTATTTAAGTTTCTTAGTTACTTATTTGTTTGGATTCATGGCTTTACATTTCACATTTCATGAGTATGGGTTTGGAACTTGATCTTATTTTGAATTTATTTGATTCTATTTAGTGTTGTTTTCCTTATGCTATTTTCCCCCTTACACAACCATGTCAATTTGCTTTGATTAAGGGGAAAATTTGTGTCATAATCATCCTTTGTGCTTGAGAACGTTTCCTATCTAAAGTACAATCCTATCCAATCTGATCATCATTGCAATCATCCAATTTTCTTGAGAATGTAAGGCTACCTCAAGTAACAATCAAACATCCAATCATCATCTAACTAAGTTCTAAAATCTAATTGGTGTGCTATATCAATCAATCATCTATCCAATCCAATCACACATCTTATCAAATATCATATTGTAAATCCAATCCAATCAATCATCTAATCTATCATCCAATAAATCTTTTAATCTACCATCCACTAATCATTGTCTAGTCTTGTCCTTATGTCCTACATCATCTGATCATCTATAGTTTCATTTTTTTTGTCACTCAATTATAGGCTAAGAGACTTATGGAACAACAACAAAAGAATCCATAGGTTCACCAATCGCCTTATCCTCCCAATCCACCTACTAATGGAATGTCTCAACAGTCCAATATACCTAGTTAGGTCCTTGAATCAAGTCATCCTCTAACCTCTCTTGAAGAGGGAATGGTAAATCAATTTGAGGTCGAAGTGGAGGAATACCTTACCAATCCAAGTCACATTCAAATGACTGATCATATAATCCATGAGAATTTGAAATAAATTATTGCTTCACTACTCATGCAGGGTATTAGACCCCCTTTTGGATTTGATATGCAATAATACTTAGGAATTCCTAGACCTTCTACACCCCAAAGTCCTCAAGTACCTCAGGTTTCTCAACCTCCACCAATTTCCCAAGCCCATCATACTCCTCCTCGAGACTTCTGGTACCAACCTAGGTTTGAAAATGATGTGTGTGTCCAAATTCCACCTTACCCCCTTTGGATTTGAGTTATGAGAGTTGGGAATGATACTAATAATCATTAGGGATCTACAATAATTCCATCCACACAATCTATCCTACAAAATCCTTTGAATCCACCATCAGGAAATACTGGGTGCAATGTACCAATGCTTTAGCTTTTGCACTTCCTCATGTCCCGCTAATACCAACACAACCAGTCTACAACATATATCATGCATATGTTCCATCCTCATCATAGGTTCCACCTCAACAACCACCTTATCAACAATAAAAACCGCCATCCCAACCTCAAGCTCCATCTCAACCTCAACAATAACCTCCATCATAACCCAAAGGCAATCTGTCATCCCAATATCAACAACCACCACACTCATACCCCAATTCACTACCTTATTATTTTTCACCTTTTTATCATCAATACCCCACCTCATCATTTTTTTTGGGGCCTCCTACATAGGATGTGTATTATCAACAACCTCCACCTTCATCTCCTATCACTCCACGTTAACAATATACATCACCTAATCCTAATTATCGGTATTAGCAACAACAACAACCTCAATATCCATTGTATATCAATCCATAACAACCCACATTAAATACATTACAACAACAATCCAATCCACAACCACCACCACATATCCCCCAACAACAACAAACATACAACTACCAATCTAATCCATCCCACTATCAACCACCTCCATTCCAACCTCCTTCATCTTATGGAGGTGTTCCCCAAGCTCCACCACAATATCAACCCTCACCATCATCATATTATCAATCTCCACTGTCACAACAAAAAACATATCCAATTCAATATCAAAAACCACCATCATATATTCAACCCTCGTATACATACACTAATCCACTACTCGATTCATCTCATAAACCAACACCTTTGTATAATCAATATGCTCCTCAAGACCAATCCAATACAATAGCTCCTTCCCCATCAATGCCTTTGAATAAAGAATGGGAAGAAATGAAAGATTCTTTAAAGGACTTACAAGCAAAAACTCCATCTAAAAATTTCTTCAATTTTGAAGAAATTTGTCCATATCCATTCAATCCATCAATTGCCACTACACCCTTCCCTAAGCATTTTGAAATCCATGGAAAGGGAGACCCACAAGATCATTTATAGGAATTCTATATGCAATTTTAGTAGGTTTTATATAACCATAACTATCTCCTTTGTTTGTTTCCTCGTAGCTTAGGGGACAAGCATTAGAGTGGTTTTTACACCTCCCTCGTGGGTCTATTTCTATATTTTTTGATTTATAAAAAAAAATTGTGGCATATTTCTCTTATAACTTGGAGAAAGATGTGGATACCATGGACTTAATGAAGAAAAAACAAAATTATGGTGAGACATTTTCTAGTTATCTGTAAAGGTGGCGGGCCCAAGCAAGCCATCTTAAGTGTAGCCTACTTGAAAAATAATTAGTCAACATCTTTATCAAAAAATTTCATCCTCAGATGGATTAAAATTTGCATATCCATTGCGTATCCACTTTTGCAGTGGGAATTGAAAAGGGAGTTACTATAAAAAAGGCCCTCATTTCCAAGGGGCTTGTCAAGATTTATAAGGACGACAAAGATAAATAGTCTAGCGATAAGTCTCGCTACTAGAACAAAAAAAAGAATGCAGTTAATGATGATGTCACTAACACTAAACATGTCCAAGTAGAATACACCTCCCAAAGAATCCAAAGCACACCAACCCAATCAATAGCCAATGCCATATCTATGCCTCAAGGGGCACCACATCCTCCTAGTGGATTCAATCAGCACAGTCAAGGGAATGTTAAACACACATAAACTCCTCTAGGAGAACCCTTAGATACGGTCTTTAGAAGGTTGGTTCAAGCCAATGTAGTCATGTATCCCATTACTCAACCTTTTGATGAGTCTAAGCCAAAGCCAAATTGGTACAAGGATAATGAGTATTGCGATTACCATAGGATTAAGGGTCATTCTACTAATAAGTGTATGAAGCTCAAGAACTATACCCAATATCTCATTGATCAAGGAGACATTCTTGTTGATGGAAACCAATCCACATTGTCTAATTCTCAATTGAAAACATTCCAAAATGATTTTCCTAAGCATAAATAGGGAGCTAGCTCATCTAATCTAAACATTGGATCCAATAACAATAGTTAGAACAAACACACCAACAATATAAATTATAACAAGGTTCCTTTTAACTATGATAATATGGTCAATTGTACTACTCAAGTAGATCCATGTGTTTCTATGATTCATGTGAAATGTAAAGATCCACAACGCACTGTCACAACCTGCAAAACCCACATATCCATTCCAGTACCATCTACATCATCCCAACAAGCCCTTGTAAATCAACAATATAGCATTCTTGATCATATTGGAAAGACTCCAACACAAATATCTATTCTAGATTTGTTGAAGTTTTATCCCATTCATCAAGAGATCCTAACTAATGCTTTGTAGGATACCCATGTCCCAAATGAAATTGATCCTACTCAATTCTAACCTCTTGTAGGATATTTTTCATCCACTTATTGGCTGAGATTTAGTCAAAATGATATTCCACCCATCGACCTTGCTCATAATTATTCCCTTCATATAGTGGTTCTCATTGCTAAGCATAAAGTTAAGTGTGTCCTAGTAGATAATGGCTCCAGCCTCATTTTTGTACATTAAATTTCATTAAATAGGTGGGGTACACTCATATTGAATTAGATAATCAGGTCACCATGATCAAAGCATATGATAATGTAGAAAGAGATTCTAAAGGTACCATTTGCCTTCTCATTTAGGTTGGCCCCATAATAAAATATACCACTTGTCATGTTCTTGACTTGGATTTACTAGATAACCTCCTCCTCAACCATCCATGGCTTCATTCCATGCAAGTTGTACCATCCACGTATCATTAATGCATAAAGTTTCTACATAATGGTATTCAGGTCATTGTCCAGGTAGATCCACACCCTTTTGAGTATTGCCATGATCTTGAGGTTTCATTTCCCCATTCTTGAAATCGTCCTAGAGTAGAAGTGGTGCCCTCTAATGCCACTTCATTTTCATCTTATGCCAATCCCAACAATCTCCTTTCATCATCCACCCCATCTTCCACACTTGGATCCTCCATTTCTAAGGTCAAGATCATTGACAAGGGATGTGGAGAATATGAAATGTGTATTGCACTTAGTGTGGGCACAATTCCACCCTCTCCACATACTTATGGATAACCATCAGGATCTCCACAACAATAAGAACTAGTAACCAAGACTTTGAGTTCTATGAATGTGGATTTTACCACCTTTCAGTCCTCAAGAACTTTAGTGCAAGAGCAGCTTGATGATGATGTCAGTCAATGGGTATACCAAGAAGAACCTAATCCTTTTCCTCCTCTTCTAGAGTATTTTCAAGAAGTTTACCCCACAACTCACAAATTATCCCAAAGGGTTAATTATCAGGTAGGAGGACTGGGTGTGAATGGGTAAGGAATGTGCAAGCCTATTGAGTCACCAACCCATCCAAGGCATCAAGAGCTTGGTTATGATCAAAAGTAAAAACAATCTACATCATCTCTTAGTATATCGAATAATTTTAATGTGAAAACAACTATTATTAGAGACATCCCTAAAGACGAAACTATCATACTTTCCTATGATGACTTGGATGTCTCATTACTATTCGAATCCACATCCATCTTCACCACATGCATTTTTGTCTCCCATCCTGAGCTAATAGATTGGTACCAATGAGGTACTACACCCATTGATGTTTTCCCTTCTGAAGAGGTATATATACATTTCATGGGATTGGATGAAGATTATGGTATCCACTTTGGGGGAGATGAACACCCTAACCACAAAAATAGAAAACAACAATATAAAAAAAGGTCTTTTAGTGGAAACTTTTCTGAGGCACTTTTAGATCCATCAAAATTAAAAATAAAGGGCGTATCCTCTAGTGAAAACCTTTTTGAGGCATTAGAGGATGGAGATGTTCATCTTCCCCTTATGGGTACCCAGTTCTCTAAGAGATCTTCTATCCCAATTGAAGAGACTAGAGAGATAAATTTGAGTACTGAAGCTAAGCCAAAAATCACATATGTAGCCAAGTCTTTATCTGAAGATGAGTATCAAGTTTTCTCCAAATTAATTCAAGAGGGCTTCATCAATTTTTCTTGGTCTTATTCTGGTATGCCTAGATTGGACCTTGTACTTGGAGTCCATCATTTAGATGTTCATCTTGATGTAAAACCTATCAAGCAAAAGCTTTGTAAGATGCATCCACAAGTTGCTTACTTGTCAAAGTTGAGATGGAGAAATTATTAGTAGCTCGATTTATACGACCCATAGATTATTTCAATTGGATCTCCAACATTGTTCCTATAGCCAAGCCCGTTAGGGGAATTCCGATTTGCACATATTTCAGAGACCTTAACAAAGCTCTTCCTAAAGATGATTTCCCATTGCCTAATATTGACATACTTGTTGATCTTACAATGGGTCACACCATGTTATCTCTCATGAATAGATTTTTTGGGTATAATCATATTAGAATTACAATTGAGGATCAACACAAAACAACTTTCACTACTCCCTGGGGGACCTTATGTTATATTGTCATGCCCTTCGGTCTAAAGAATGCAAGGGAAACTTACCAATGTGCCATGAAGGTCATTCTCCATGATCTTATTCACATCATAATGGAGAATTATGTTGATGACCTATTGGGAAAATCTAAGACTAGAGAAGAGCATCCCAAGATTCAGAAGTAGATTTTTAATAGACTAGAGAATTAACAATTGCTTTAAATCCTAAGTGCATATTTGGTGTGACCTCAGGAAATTTTTTGGGTTTCATTGTATCCCAAATGAGATATCAAAGTTGATCTAGAAAAGGTCAAGGCTATCATGGAAATTCCCCCACCTAGGAACTTAAAGCAGTTGAGAAGTTTACAAGGAAAATTATAATCAATCTGACACTTTATAGCTCAACTTGTTGATAAGTGTCAACCTTTCATGCATATCCTCCATAAAGATACAATATTCAAATGAGATTTAGAATTCCAATAGGGTTTTGAAAACATCAAGGGGTATCTCGATAATCCTCCCACCCTAATGCCTCATATAGCGGGAAAACCGATGTTGCTTTATATTTCTGCTGCATCTGTTTCACTAGGGTCCCATTACCAACACCTAAATGTCAAAGTTCATCTTATACCATATTCTCTACAAATATGGTATCCCATTGACCATCATAACTGATATTGGCAAGCCATTCAAGAACTAGCATGTGAAACATTTTATATCCAACAACTTTGGTCTACATCCTATTACCCACAAGGTAATGGTCAAGTCGAAGCAACTAATAAAACCTTGATCAAAATCCTAAAGAAATTTTTCAATACTACTAGTTATGATTGACAACTTCATTTAAATTTCTCCCTTTGGGCCTATCACACCTCCATTTTTACCCCAATCAATGCTACTCCATACTCCCTTGTATATGGCACCAATGCTAACTTTCCAATTGAAGCTGAAATCCCATCACTTCATGATTCTTTGAAGAAATTGATCAATGATGAGGAGTATTGTGTTGTGTGCCTAAGTCGGTTGGAGCTTCTTTATGAACAACGTATCAATGTTTACAATCATCTTCAAGCCTGTCAAAATAATTTTAAGAGAAGATATAATAAGAAAGTTTGTCCTCGAAAGTTTTAGGTTGGTGACCTTGTGCTTAAAGAAAATTAGCGTACCTAACAAGATCAAGAAAAGAAAGGAAAATTTGAAGCCAATTGGTTGGGTCCCTATGTCATCACAGCTAAATATGGTTATGGGGCCTATCAACTTGATACACCCAAGGGAGAACCCTTGGATGAGCACATCAACATTATTCATCTCAAGCAGTTTTATACCCAAGTCAGTTGGGTTACCCCACCTAGAAAAATACAAAAAAAGCAAAAAACCCAAAAAGTACAAAAAAGTGTCAAAAAAATCAAAATATAAAATATCAATAGTAAAGAGAAATAAATCATCCTTTAGTGAAAACCACCCTTGGTGGTGCCTTGGATAAGTACATTTGGTGAAAACCTTGAAATAGGTACCATTCATAGAGGGTTGAATCATTATCTACCTTGTATCCCATTTTCCTTTATGCTTATGCATCATCCTATCCATCCCATGAATCTTGTTCCTACCATCCATATCACATCCACTATCCATCCCCATCCTGTTACCTATTGCATGGTACATTATGACTGAGCATTAGATAGATTAGATTTACTATCCCAATTCTTGAGCTTTATCCATTTATTTTGGAGTGTACCTATATAATCATAATTGGTCTCCCAATCCATTATCCTTGTATTAATTGGGATTTTTTTGGTCCTCATCAATTGTATATAGTTTCCATCTATTTGATCTTGTGTCATCATCTAGGTTCCATCATTATATCTACTTATCATTAGGTCTTGCATCATCCATTATCCATTATCCATCATCCATCATCTTTGTTAAACCGTGTTGCCTCTATGCTTTCATGTAGGCAAGGCCATCATTGATGAGCCCCCAAGGCCTAGGTTTATCCCTTAGGGTCCATCTTCATGTCTGTCATGTCACCAAGAGTCCCTATATATCTGGTTCCTAACAAAAAATTTCATTATTCCCTTAAGGTTTCAATCTATCTTAAGTATCCAATGTTATGTTGATATTAACATCAATTCCATCCATCTTTGGTCTTTGTAGGATATATTGTTCCTCACATCAGACAACATCAATTCATCCACCTATCATCCTCATGGAAAAGGATATTTAATATTGATTGCAATTTCTTGGTGTTTTTGTATTTTATTTATCTTTTGTGATTCCTACTATACCAACTCTAGGTCACCATGATCCATCATATCATGGTGCACTTTGATTGGTAGAACTAGGGGCATATCTTGGTTTTCTATGTGATTATGTTTTATTGGTTGTCCTGCGTAGTACCCACCAAGATCCTTGTGATTTTTTGTTACGCTGAGGAATCCTTTGTGTTTTTGGTTTTCCAACGTTGGCCCCACCAAAGCCTTTCATGACTTTAGGATGTTGGACTAACCTTTTGTTTGTTGTGTCAGTTCTATGCATGCAATGTGAGTCGCCTTGGTTCTTCATACCTTTGTGCATGGTATCACATGCTATATTAAATTAAGTTCTCATTACATCACAACATAATGCATAAAAAATTAAATTTCTTGATTTGGTCACAATTTCCCTCATCTTCCATTCTATCATCTATCATTTATTTCTATCATTTTCATTCTTGTTTTTATCATTTTCTTTCCTAATCATTGAATTTTGGTTGTGCAAATGAGATCCCCTATCCATTTCCCTAATAGGTCAATTCAATTTTGATAGGTTCACTAAGCTCATACTATCATGCCTTCATCATTCACGTCTCATTATCATTGCATTATCATTTTAAGTTGATTAGAATAATATAGATTTGTTATTTTAAGAATCTTATTCATTTTGCATTATCATTTAAGTTTTTTAGGATAACATGGATTTTTTATTTTAAGCATCTTATCCATTTTACATTATCACTTCATTATCATTTAAGTTGTTTAGGATAACATATATATTTTTATTTTAAGCATCTTATACATTTTTCATTTCATTATCATTTAAGTTGTTTAAAATAATAGATTTTCTATTTTAAGAATCTTATTCATTTTTCATTTTCCATTTTATTGTCATTTATGTTGTTTAGAATAATATAGATTTATTATTCTAAGCATCTTTTGTTCATTTCATTCTCATTTTTTTTTCATTCAGTTGTTTAAAGTCTTGATTTTAAACATCTTTCCTTTATTCCATTTATCATCCATTGCATTAGTCTGCATTTAGTTCATTATCCATTTCATTAGTTTGTGTTAGGTTCATCTACCATCCATTTTCATGGATTACATTAGATTTATTTCATTCGCATTTCATATACATCCATCTTCATTTCATTATGCATCCACAACATTTAGCATAATCAAAAACAAAAAAAACCATTACATGTAAATCCATACATACATATTGCATCACACACGTTGGTTATCACTACATGTGCGTCATATACATAAATCAATCTCATCACATCCTACATCACAAATAGTTAGTATCACATCCCATGATCATCATAATCATCGCTATCCATCACATACGCATAAACATAAATCATATCATATATCATATATCACAATCATCATCATCCACACATCAAGCATAAATCAATCAAAACCATAAAAACATATCATGAACATCCATAATTATCAATAACCATCATCCATGTCATATATATCTATCATAATAAAGTCCATAATAATGTCCATCATAACATTCCATAATGTCCATGAAATAATACAAGAGTCCTTATACAGGTCTATAAAAAATAAATGTCCATATACATATGATACATCATGTCTAACATGAATCAATATCAGTACAATCAATGGGATATCTCATCAAAATATGTACATGAAACATACACATCTGCCACATCACAACTTGTGAACCTGTCAAAATTGGATCCTTGTGTCCATTTATTCCCCTATAGCCATTGCTACCTATGTCTGAATGTTGAGGTTATGGTGGTACTGACCCCACTGATCCCTCTCTTCCTCCTCCTCCTCTACCTCCAGGTGGTCCTATGCCTCCTCCATTCCTATACGAATTCCCCGATCTCCCCGATCTCTCTTGCCTCACACTCTCTACCTCCAAGAAGGAGGGATGTCTCAGCTTTGCCAACACATATCTGAAATATAGTGTCTTATAGTACTCAACCTCTCAGATCACTCAAAAAAACTCCCATCTATCTGCTCCTTCATCCCTCACCACATCCCACTCGCTATGGTATATGTCTCTATCTGCTTAGATCCTCCCTCTATCCCTCTCTCATGCCTCCTAATCCAACTATAGGTTGTCTCTCTCTGTTGTCATGGTCTCTAGCAGACCCTATACTATGTCGACTAATATTTGAGTCTATCTCTCTTAGCTATCAGCGTATCAACCATACCCTATAATCTCTACACCTCCATCTATAAAATGTCATGCTCTACCATGATGGTGCTCACCTCTCCTTATTGTACCACATGTAACCCCTTCACTTGCCCTTGTAGACTATCGCTCTTGACAGTCCTCATTTGTAGGTCCTCCTTAGCCTATGCTACTAGTCTCTATAGTTATGTGATCTGAGCCTATTCCCCTATCAATATCGTTGCATAATCATCTATTCCTCCTACTGGATGTGGTTTGTGTGACACAATCACCCACTGCAACTCCTTCTCCATCTCCATCCCATCTCTCTCCTCCTCTACAACCTCCTCTACCACACACTCTCCCTCTTGCCACACTACCTATTGCCTCACCCTCCATCTTGGGGCCTCCTCATGCCCTACCTCCACCTCAGCCTCTCCCTCCTCCCCCTCTACCACTAGTACCTTTCAAGGTGTCTGATATCATCTTTTTAGGCATGATCCTCTTTGGCCTCCTCTCCCTCCACAACTTTGCATCTCTATGTGATGCCCAGGTCATCCAACACCCCTCTCCAATCCCATCCTTCCTTCTCCAAGTGATCTCATGACACCCTTGCCCTCTATAGAGTCACTTGTCGCTCCCATATGCTCGTCTTACATGTCAACTACACGTATCTCTCCCCTTGCTCTAGAATATCCTATCGAATCCCAAATATCTAGTCACTCTATCCTGACGGTGCATCTCGATGATGTACGACTATCACTCAGTTAGGAAGCATCTCGTGAACATAAACCTCATGCACCTCTTGTTGTATTAGGCCTATGCCTGAAAATCATACACTTGATATGGCCTCCATACTATATGATCCTATCTCAATTCGTCCATCAACCACCTCCAATAAGCTAAACTCCTAATATTCATATAGTTTAAAGTCCCTCTATACTCAAACACAATTAGCTCATTTTCTTGCCTCTCCATTGTCCCATCTATCACTAGTTGCACAATCTTGATATGCTACCAGGCCCATACCTATAGAAGTGTCACATGGGTGACACTCACCCCTCCCTGTAGCACACCAGGTGCATGTCTCTGTAAAGCTGCACCAATACACACTCTCCTCACATGTACTTAGTGTTCCTCCCCACCATCAAAATTACTACCTCTACCAATGTCAAGCTAAAAAACCTCCCACTCTTATCTGGCAAGAGGATCCTATTGGTGTTTTTTAATTCCCAACCCAATCATCAAAATAATCTATAGGATTACCATTCCTAATGATCAATTCCTTTGAGGGATTGGCCAATGACTAGGAGAAAGTTGGATAAAACTTTCCCTCTTCACTTTGGGCTTTGCAAGACTCGGTAGGGCGATCCCTGACACTATTTGAAAGATCTCCTTTTCCAATTATCCCAAATACTGTAAATAGCAGATATGTTCTCGACAAATTTTCTTGATGATTATGAAAATTTGAAGATTTGGAAAAATCCTTTAAGAATTTCAAAAATTCATAGAAGGAGAACATGCAACAACATCAAATTATCAAATAATTCAAACTAAAAGTAAAATTTGTGATTGTTCTTCAAGTGTGAGACCATGGAGATTGTAACAAACATAAATGTGAGAGATGGGTGCCTTAACCTAGGGAATGGTGTTAAAATGAATGCAATTGAGACTTGTATAATGATATTTTTCCCCAAATATCGTAAAACTTTATAGTAATGTCTTACACTACTGCACTTTAAGACATCTAACCAACTCTACTTACAAATCCTTGCATACATTCATACAATTCAACATTCCCATTAAAGCATATTTAATTTACTCTTTAAGTAAAATCTATAACACAAATATCCAACACATGAAAGAATATGAAGATGAATACAATGATAATTGATTAGCTTTCATTCACAAATTGTATAAAGCATATATAAGGAGACAATTGGATCAAAAACATTCCATTGTATATTCAAAACTAATGCTATTACTGCTGTACAAAACCTGTAAACTACAAACAATTCTATACTCAGACAATAACCTAGACTGAAAGTACAAACTCTATTCAATATGCTTTGCAATACAAAAGTTTCTCCAAGAAATTATGCAAATGGCCTTGAATTCCCTTTTATAAGAACAAGGGAGCAAAACAAGCTTTAGGCCTATTTTACACATGTCACATATTCATTTGAAATGCATTTACATTTCAAAATATGACTACAACTACTCGTGGAGAGAATATTCTAAAAGGAAAAATACAATTATCATTGTAGTTGTAGAAGATTTCCCTCACCCTCCAAAAAGTGCTCATTGTAGAAAGTGGTTGTACTTTGAACTGATTATTCCTTTGCCTTCACTTTCCTTTTTATCTTGCAAAATTTCAGGAACCAAAAGCACAAGCACAAAAGACAAAAACCAACTCCACGTCAACAATTAAAAAGAAACAACTTAAACATAATTTGAATCTAGGCTCACTATGTAAACTTCTTGAGCCATTTGTTGTATTCCTCTTCAGTAGGCTGATTCAAAGCAAGAAATTTTTGCACCTTGGTTTTGTGTGCATGATATCTTGCATACATGATACCCCTAGCTTCTCTTACATAGGTTTCCAAGTTCACCTCCATTTTGAATGTCATCAATCGAGTTCAATAGTGCCAACTCTAGTTTTCCATCTTTGTAAATATATGTTGACAAGGAAGGAAATATGCTTCCAAACTCTTCCTTCCATTTTGCATAAGACTTTAACTCACTTGCACACCAAGAATCTTGGGCATCCCCTTGGTTTCCATGTCTTGAAACATTTTCAACTTTCATTTGAACTAAATATCTAACTTCCTTTAAAATTTATAAATCTCTCCTAATAATCCAATTCCTTGAAGAATTTCAGGCAAGTTTGTGGGAGCCTCAAGATCAACATCTACACTTCTCATCTCCTTTATGACATCTACCCTCATCCTCCATTTGCTCCAAACATTTTGAAATTTTTTCTTGAATTTCAAAATTTTTCTTATATGCTTCAGGGATATTCCTAAACACACTCCAAACATTCTCAAGATTATGCAAAATACAAGCAATCCTATGCCCTAGGATATCATCAATAAAATTAGTAACCACTTTGCTAGCTTCCTATTTAGCCTTTTTTTCTCTCTCTCACCATGTCCAACTCCTCTTTTAATCTTTTTATCCTCAAAGACAATGTCTCCCTATCATGTAAAGAAAATTTCTATGAGGAGGTGGATGGTGGAGGGGCCTTAATTTATGGCACTATTGATCTCTCTAGAGGGATCCTAGAATTTCCCTTATTGTACTCTTCTTGTAACTTATTAAAATTATCCAACTGATTACATCTTTCTTGTGCCATCTTTGTAGTGTCAACACTCAACATGGATAGTCAATTATGGGTCAATTTTGGTGCTTGTGTGGGGGTGATCTTCGAGGTTCTTTTAACCATTACCTCTCCTATAATTTCTCCCATTGACTTGATAACCCTTGGTTTCCCAGTATTTGGTGTCATAAACCAAATAGCCAATGTGTGAAATATAGGGTTGAACCCTAAATCAAATACAACATTATCATATTTCTCTTCTAAAATTCATGGATTTGCATCATTTCTTATTGTTTCAAGAGAAAGGGAAGATATCAAGTCCCATTTTGGTAACAAAAGAATTACACTTTACTTAACCAATAGCTTTCCTTCAATATGGGAGATGTTGGAAATTTCCTTCTCAATCTCAGATGCCACTTGTTGTTCAATCTCCTTTTGTTGTGAGGGATCCACTCCATCCTTTGCTTTTTCAATTCTTTCCTTGAAATTTTCACCTTTAACTTGAATAACAAATTCCTTAAATTCTTGTGTTTGAACAAAAGCCTCATCATTCATAAGCTCCCCACATGCCTTTAGCTTCATGTCCTCAACTGGATTATTCACATCATAAGTATCAATAATCATTCTCTCTTGTGGTACAAATTCATCAATAGCATCCCTGACATGGGGGGAGGGGAATCTATGATGAACCTCTTCATCTCATGGAATATGTTATGTTGATTGCTCCTCCATAGTGTTTTCTCCCCCGGTCTCCTATGAATACTCTACAAGTGGGTTAACCACTAGTTAATTCAAAATTTCCATTGGTTGGGAAGATTGGGCAAGGATAGCTGATGACTGAGCTAGCCTACCTTGCAATTTAGCCATCTCTTCTTCCCTCTTCTTTCTTGTTGTTTCTTCTGCCAACTTGATCATATTCATAAAGGTTTCATTATCATATTCCTCTTAACATTTTCATTTTCTTCTTGAAAGGATCTTCAATTTGGGAGTAAGGACTCAGATAGGATTTATTTTAAATCTCTTCTCTTCAACTTCATTTTTGTGAAGTTGGGCTTGCTTCCTTGCCTTAACTTTTGCATCAACGGATGAATTTCTGATGACATCTTCAGTATATAGAAATTGATGTTGGAAGCCAAACTTAATCTCTTTCTTCTCTCCGTATCAATGAAACCTTCTGGGTCACAATTTCTAACCTTTCCAAATTTCACATTCAAATTCTTTTACATTGAGGAGAAATTCTCCAAAACTTCTTTTGATGTAATGTATTAAAGTGGGGAGATCTATATTGCCCTGGGATAAATGATCCCTTTTTGGAAAGTCTAAAATGTTCTTTTTCCATACTATCCATTTGCACATAATCTCCATGAAAGCTAATTTGTATGACACATATATGGGAAAACAATGGGGTTGCATGGATGCACCATAGACTCTGAAAATTGTAGAACCGCTATGCAAGTACCAATCACCCCAGTTGTGGTTCAATTTTATTTGGGGGTTGAATTGCAGAGGCCTTAGTATTTTCTTTATGTTCATTGAAATCCTTATGTAGGCCTGCAGTCAAGATTACCCAAAATTTATTGTACTAATCCATTGTGAAAGAAAAAAAATTAGGAATTGTTGCAATGTTGTTCCCAAATGTGGATCCATAATTGTACAGGAAAGTCTTTGCCCTTCTCATCTTGTGTCCTCAAATCCATAAATCCCTTCCAAGATTTCACACCACTCCAAAGAATCATATGCATTAACAATGAATAATGTTTGAAAACTAGAGGAACATTTAGCTCCTTCAAATTTAACAATTGTTTGTGTATTGCCTTATCCAAGTAAGTTGCATAGTCAAAATCACTATTCACTTGCATATTCCATTCCTAGTGAGTTTCAAAGAAGTATTATACTTAATTACCAATTTACACTACATTATCTACTATATATTGTTTGACTAATCTCTAGAATTTTATTTATCATGTACACCTATGTGTTTCTCATGTGTTGAGATTGATTTAAAAAATTATATTGATTCATTACATAGATCAATACAAAAAAAATTATATTTTTTATGTAGACTATATCAATTGTCATAAGCTATTGGTTAAGCAAAGTCCATGTATTTACTTCCAAATGAATTCATCTAGGAGACTACTACAAACATCTAGGAAATTATTATGGGATTTCATTTTATTTTATTGTCGAATCCTTGACATAAAGAGTCTATACTCTATATTTTCTCTTGTTGTTTTCTCTACATGTTGATAGTTTAGCTTAAATGTTATTGTGTTTCAACCAACAACTAGTTTTATAGAATGATTCCTTCTTTGTGGTTCCTAGCCAAGACAATCTACTCTCACCTTCCTACAACCCACAAAATACTTTATTAATACTTAAACCTTTCAAAAGTACTTTATTGTTATAAATCATCATTGAATTGCAATTGACAATTATCACTCTAGATTTAAGTTGTTCTTTTCCACTTTGTGACAAATGAAAAAAAGTTCTTGTAATTGATAATTATCATTCTGGATTGCATTAAAAAAGTGGATTTTCTAAGTTTAACTTCTTGTGTGGTTTACTCGTGGAAATGGAAATATTGGGAGGATTCTGGATAGCTTAAATGTGCTTGAAATTAGTAATTCCAATATCAACAATGTGTTTGTACTTGCAAGAGAATGATATGATTGAGAAGGAGTATGACATGACTCCTCAAATTCATACTTTCAATTATGATTCCTTGCTATTAGTTGGATAAAATCCTTCATATTCAAGCTAGGTTGATTGGATGGATTAGATTAATTAGATTTATTGGATTGCTTGGGTTGATTGGATTGTTGTTAGGCTATGAAGGTTTGGGTAATGAAGGATTTACATAAGAGGTTAATTTTATGGATTTATTGTTTATAGTTTGGATTGTTTAACATCAAGAACTTAATATTTTGGATTTACATAACAGGTTAATGTTGTGAAGCTAATTAAGAAAGTCTGTGAGACAAGGGTTCTATCTAATAGCATGTATTGAGAGGCTAACCTACCCCCTTCCTTCAATATGGAATCTATTTTAGGGGAATTCAACTCAATCCAAAATTACAATTTCTCCATGGAATTTGGATAGATAATTAGAACATGGGCTTTGGATAGTGATTAGATTTCATTTCTAAATTCTCTAAACCCCTAATAAATAGAAAATAAAAATGAATAATCACATTTGATCCTCACGATTGCTTGAAGTGAAAGAGGAAAGAATACATAAACTACCCTTAGGATACGCAAATAAAAAATGAACTTTTAATCTTGAAGATCATAGTAGGCACAAGAGGAAAGCATACATATATTAGTCATGATGGCATACACAAGATAATAAAGAGGGTTATTTTTAATCTTCAAGATCACACAAGGTGCAAGAGGAAAGCATA
>VDFB02000003.1:23914801-23937135 GCA_007258455.2 Sequoia sempervirens
AGCCACCACCAACATGAAGCTTTGAAAAATAAAACCAACTCCCGTTCTCAGAAGCCACAAAAGGAGCCCAGTACAGATGCACCCGTTCAACAGAGGGAACAACAGGACGACCACCAACAACACTAGGCCAAGAAGGAATCAACCAACCTCCAACCACCACAATGACATAAACCAACCAGGCTCCATCCTCATCAACGTCATTCGATCCTTCATCCCCATCCTCATATCCGTCAACCTTGTCCACAACAATTTTGAAGGGCGAAACCACACCTCCCACAGAACAACACAGGAAATGAATAGGCCACTCAAGCCTTCCAAACACATCCCATGCAAGAGAACTGACACCAGCAGCAGAGCCATAAAATCCCAAAACGGACTGCAGAGAACTCCCATCGGCAGACTAGCAAAAGGGTAACTGACCAAATCCCAGAGTGCCAGGCAACGTATAGCAACCCCCGATCAGGATCACCATCATCCTCAGATTCCCCAGCATCAATCCCCTCAGAAAAATTCAAAATGCCCTCTCCAAGGTGTTTTGATTTGTTAAGTCTAGTCTGAGTTGTTAATTTGTTTTGAAACAATATCGAGGTCTGTAATCTATTTTTAATTAGCTTCTACGATTGTTGGTCGTAGGCCAAAACAACCTAGACAATTATATGCTTTGTTTTAGCATTAGTTATACACTTAGAGGCTCGTGATATCTATAAATATGTATGTTAAGACTCATATTGATATCGATATATGCATCTATAAACTATTGTTTTGTTTTAAAGATGTAATTCAAATACCATTTGTATGAGCATTGATTAGCATGGAGTAAGCTTTTGTTCAAAAGTTTCATCACCTGATAATTGAAGAAGGAAAGGCCCAGTTCCTTGGTTACCTGGTGAATCATTATAGTATTAGTATGTTGTGTGGTAATAAGTCTTTTTAGTTTTAAATCTATTTTTAATCTTTAATCACTGTGTTAGCTTATAACCATTGGGTGTACTGTTAGTCAGTGTGTTTGTTGTTACATGTGAATTTAGTTTTGCATATTATATTTCAATAAGTGTTAACCAGTGTGTTTGTTGTTACATGTGAATTTAGTTTAGCATATTATATTTCAATAAGACCTAATCAGTGTGTTTACCAATACATGTGCATTTAGTTTAGCAATTTACATTTCAATTCCATTAGTTAATTAAATTCTGTTAATTCATTTTTCAGTGTGAAGCATTAATTTTGTCTTATTGCTTGTCATTAATCTATCCTTGTTGTAGACTGTTCTTGGCACAGGTTCCTGTCACAAAAGTGATAGGAAGTCTAAAAAGATAGATTTATGAAACAAATACAGATTGTGTGTTAGTTGTATCCAACCCCATTTAGTTCATTGTTTTCAGCCCTTAGGTAAACTGTCGCAACACCTTTCACAAGTCTACGATTCCCAAATTGACACTTAGGAATAAACTAAGGAAACTACCACAAAATTCCCGAGGATTGATCCAAATACATTTACCAATTTGATAGAACTACAAGGATAGTTTATCTTCAATATCAATCCACAATTTAATTCAATCACCTTCCCTCTACATCTAGCTTAGGTAGTATTTTTTGTGTTATAATTCTACATTGATCCACTTGCATCTTCTTTATCTTTTGTTCTTTTTTCTTGTTCTCCTCAAGACTAGAGGGTAGCTCTTGTTGGTGTTGGCATTTTTCTTCCATTTGTCTAATCTATTTTTGTAGAACTGATGAAAAATTGAAGGGTGGTAAATTATACCATAGCATTGATTGAATGCCCTAATTAGAATCCCTTTTAGGAGGCAACCCTTTCTGAATTTCCCCAAATAATAACAACGCATGGGAATTTGTTATTGGTTTGACTTCTCTTTATTTTTCCTCTATTTTTTTCTTTATTGTACTCCTTTTTCTTCTCCTTCTCTTTCTCCTTCTACTTCTTATTCTTGTTCTTGATATTGTTCTTCTTATTCTTGTTCTTGATATTCTCCTCCTCCTCCTCCATTTTTGTAGAATTGATGAAGAGTTGAAGGGTGGTAGACGATGTCCTAGCATTGATTAAATGCCCTAATTAGAATCCATTTTAGAAGACAATCCTTTTTTAATTTCTCCAAATAGTGACAATGCATGGAGATATGTTATTGATTTGACTTCTTCTCCTTGGTTTTCCTCCTCTACTTATTTTCTTTCTTCTACTCCTTTTTCTTCTCCTTTTGCTTCTTATTCTTGTTCTTGATATTGTTCTTCTTATTCTTGTTCTTGATATCCTCCTTCTCCTCCTCATTTGTAGCAAGTTTTGAGTTATCATATGAGTGCTAGCCATTGAAATCTGATTCAAACCCATGAGCATCATGTCCCTAAGAATAACCATATTTCTCTCAATTGTTATTATGTGAGTATAATCTCTTGGAGTTCATACCACTCATAAGGTAATCCATTTTCCTCAACAATGAAATGATGTCTCCTCTCATGGATATCATCTCTGCCTTTAATGATTAAATAGATCCTTAACCTTATTTTTTCATCCTTCATATCATTAGGATCAATATCCTCAATTTTTCTATCATCCTTGTCTAGCTATTTTCTAGGTGTGATAGGATTATTTTTGCTTCTTGTGGAAGACCCCACCATGGTGTAAGAAAATAGTATTGCAATAAATGACATAGAACACGCCAAAGTAATCTATTTTTTTTATTGTAACTTATTAGGATCTCTATATCTCACTTTGTAGAAAAAATCTCCAAGAAATTCACCAATTTGCATCCTTAGGAGTGAATTTGTGTAAACACTAATTTCATAATAAATCATTTATTTCTAATTCAAATGACCTCAAATATAGACTATACCTAGATAAATATATATTTTTATAAACCCTTTAAATAGTAGAAAAAAATCTTTGATTTTCAACTTTGGGAATGAACTAGGTGAAAACTCCGATATAAGCCTAATTCTATAATGAATCCTTGAGTTATTTTCTAATTTTCTTCAAATTTATTCTATAGAAAACTCAATGTGATCTTGAAAACCCTTTAAAAATTAAGAAATAAATCACCAAAATGAGAGAGATATGTTCTGCCCAAAATGACCTCCAAAATTGAAAAATGTGTCTTTCCTTCACAGTGCTAAGATCATGCTTTGATACCACTTGTAATGAAACAAATTGTATAATAGGAGAATATAATAGGAAATATGTTGTAAATACTTGATAATAATATGCCACTTCGAGGGGAAAAATCCTAATCCATTTTGAGGGGGATACCTTCAATAGTCTTCAGTAAGAACACAATACTCAACATGATCATAATAACTATCCACTAGATCCTATATATACCTAATTATTGTTTGGCTTGGGGGCCTATCAATAATAAAATGTATAAATGTATAAATACAAAAAACAATACCTAATCCACAACAAAGTGTTCAAAACTAGCTTTCCAACATCTATAATAACATAGAACTTTGATATTATATGCAAATGTTATGCCATTTGAAATGTATACACCATAATGGTTAGCCAAAATGCTACAAGGTTAGTATAAATATCATAGGATTAGCATAAATTACATAGGATTAGCAAAAAACCATAGGATTAGTAGAAACACTAAATCCCTAAATGCAATCCCTAGGAAGTAGTAGAAATTTTGCAAGATGAAGTAGAAATGTTACAAGATGAAGTAGAAATGTTGAACATTAAGCAAAAATATTGCAACAAAATGTGAAAATGTTTCGCAAATTAGAAATTGGGGAAATTGCCATAAAAGGTCACCAAAAGCTATATAAATGTTACTAATTAAATGAAGATGTTGCTAATTGGAAACACATATAGCACAAACAATAAACTTTTAAAAGTGATAGAAAATGATAGAAAAACCTACAAAATTGACAAAACCAAGTTGTCAAAGACTTGCAAAACCAATTTTAGGTCACAACCATGGGTCCCATTAGGTGTGTCAAAACATATAACCTAGATTTGGATTAAAATGAGAGGAAAACACATGCAAACTAGAGAATTCCTTTTCCAAACCCAGAACGCCTCATATTGAGTTAAGAAGGTGGAAGCATGACAAATGCTCAATGTAAACTAAACATTGCACCTTCTTGTTGAAAAAATGTGCTCTTGCATGTGGTTTCTTGTGTGTTGTGCAAGATCCTATGTAATATTGACCTATATTGACAATTTGATGAAGGCTTGAAGAAGATCTTTTGACATTTCAACATGTACTTACAAATTTTAGCTTAATGATCCATGATTTGATTTAGGATGAGGGTTTATTTATAGATGTGTTGATGAAAAGATGGACAATTGAGACTTGATTGAAATAGAGGGTTGATATTGTTTAGAGTAATTTCTTGAGATGTTTAGGTAGCTTATAGAGCAAGCAAGAGGATGAATAATTGAGATTAATTATGGATGGAGGGTTCAAATTGAGTGAGATGATTTTAGGTTACATTTTAGGGTTGTCAAGTTATGTGAATGGTTGAGATTTAAAGATGTAGAATTCAAATGAATGGTTGAGATTTATGGGTGGTTGAATTTCAATTAGACATGTGACTAGTTGATTTTTTATATTTTTATTTATTTGTGAATAATGGAGAAAGTGGTATTCTATTAATTTATTTTGGATAAATGGAGAAATGATTAATTAATTAGAGATAATTAATTAACTAAATAATAAATATTAATT
Organism: Sequoia sempervirens; assembly: GCA_007258455.2. Lineage (NCBI taxonomy): Eukaryota > Viridiplantae > Streptophyta > Pinopsida > Cupressales > Cupressaceae > Sequoia > Sequoia sempervirens. Next base: position 23,919,487 of record VDFB02000003.1, read on the forward strand.
TAGTTAATTAGAGATTGTGAAAATGCAATATTATTTAATTACCTGATGGTGTTGAAAGTGTTGAAATTGATAAATTAGTGTGGGGAAAATGGTGACATAGAATTAGAATTGTGTTAAGATACAAGTTTTGGTTTATGTGAAATTTAAGTGTCTATAATGGTGATACAAAATATTGATTTGGTTCACACTATATGCTCTCTTGCGGCCAATGTACTTGGGAATGTGTTCATCTATTGTCACATGCTTTGGGAAGTTGCCACAAGCCACTATAGAGAAGTTAAGATTTAACTAGTAATGTCTACTTGTAGATTAGAGACCTAATTATTCCTTTGTAGTGACCCAAATCTCTTAAGGATTGAATACAATGTTTTAGAATCAATTTAGAACATATTTTCCCAACCACAAGGTGAGATGTGCATCTACAGTGAAATGCAGTAGGATCTGTAGTGAGTAGAGATAATTAGAATGCAAATGAAAACTTGCAAACGAACTAACAAAGCAAAGAAAATATTTTGTAGGTGATGTGAGATTGCTCTTACACCCTAGGATGCTCCTAGATCAATGAGATACCAAGCCTAGAGCATTTTTTCTCAACCATAACTAGTTTTCATCCCAAGCCTAGCGGTCAATGGACAAGTCAAATTAGGGGTTATATGTGGGAGAGTGGTTAGGCACATAAGATTAGATATTTTAATTGACATGTTTTGGTGGGTCTAGAAAACAACTAAGGCCCCTTTTGGTCAACCTTTCAAAGGTGCCACTTATTGACAAAAGCCAACAAAATATATGGTTTTTTGTCCATTGTTGATGACTAGGACCCCAAACAATAGGTTTTAAGAAGCTAATATTTTAGTAACATAGGGTGAAAATTTGAAGGTCGTTGGACTTGGCATTTACGAGTTTGAGGGATGTGGAGTTAGTCCACTTGATTATTAGGTTCTCTCCCCTATTTTTTATTAGGTTCTTATTATGAAAGTCCAATGCCTATAATAACTAAATAATCTTGTAAAAATTGGTACTAGAACAACAATAGTATGGGTGCAATCCTATATGACAAAATAATTGAACCTTTGCAAGTTAGAATGAAGTACACTTACAATGATGTGGTGAGTAAGCCTCAATCAAGCGGCAGCAAAAGGAAATCTACTTTTTAATCAGAGGATAAATATCATACAACACCAAATTTAGCACATTGTGGCATTGGTTGCATGAATGATTGTCTCCTTCAGCTAAGAGTGAAGGTCTAAGGGGTATCCATTCCACTAAATTCACTTGGGACATGATCTTTGCCTATTTTTTTTATAACATCAAGCCTTTGCACTCAACAAGACTTATCCGTAGAAGGATTTTTTGAAACCATTCAACTCCAAAAATAGTCCAACACTTTAGAATTTTTTTTAATCAAACCATTTTTAAATTGCTTGATCCATGGTAACAATAATGATATAACATGTGGTTTTGTAATATAATTTTTAAGCAATCGGCTTTGTATATCCATTTTTCAACCCAATGATCCTATTTTTAAATCTCCGAGTGCCGGTCCATTGCTTTTTGAAAGGCACCTTTTACATTATTCAATCTCGCTCTTCTTATCATGTAGACCTATTTGTGTTAAACATCGTAGGCTCCCATGGACTCTTCTTCTAAGCATAACCTTACATGAAATGTTCTTTTCTATCCTCATATATTTTTCCCCTTTGTAGCTTAACCATTGAAATCAAAACCTGCTCTAAGGAACTCAATCTCCTAGGAATCTTGCTTGAATTGCAAAATTACTGTGTTGTCACTGAAAGAGGATGAATGTTCATCCAGTCCAAACATTAGAGCTTCATACTTACCACATTATCATTATTACAATCAATTTATATGTCATAAGAGCAGCGAAAATTGATAACAATGCGGCAGAAGTACATTATCTGGTGTCTTCATAACAAGGCCAGCTTGGATGCCCGCTTTTGATTTTTAGTGTAAATTTTGATGGTCATAGATTCATAACAGAGCTCATTTCAAGATCCGGAAGGATCTGCTAAATGTGACTTCAATTTGGACTCCCTCAAAAGCGTCCTTGGAATGGATGCATGCATTCAATCCAATTATTGAGCCACCCAACATGACTGATCAAATACAAGAGAGTAACATCCAGAACTTTTTCTGTACCCGTATGTTTGTATGTCATCTCCTCATCTTGAGATGATATTCATAGAAGTCATTTAAACAAAATGAAATTATTTCTCGTGTTTTTGATAATAATTATAAGGCAAAACTAATTCTATTTGTAGTAAAAGGGATGAATGGTCAATGTAAATCATCGCGATGAAGAGATGACATTCACTAGTAGTAATCTAAACTAAATATAATTACTTCTCGTGTTTTTGGTAATAATTATATAAGGCAAATCAGCCCATTTCTCACACAAATAATTCTGTATTTGTAGTAAAAGGGATGAATGGTGAATGTAATTCATTGTTTTTTCACCCCTGTAACCTCTCTTCCTATTAGCAAAACTTTCAGAATATGTAATGTCGTATAAAACACCTTTGTCTCACAATTCTATCCAATTTGTTCTAGTGATGATTACCCTGACTTCCCATTACAGATAAAGGCATGATATTACTGGATGCGTCAACTTGGTTTAAGCAGAGTGGTTCTTAGGGGTCATAACAGATACCAGTGACCTGTGGCTTTAGAAGCATGTGGCTGGCAACCATTGGTGGAAAGAAACTTGTTTGGTTCCTCCTCTCCAGATTTCACATGCTTCTATAATTCTTCCTACAACTAATCCAAAGCATAAGGATTATAATACCCATATGAATATCCATACTATCCTAAATTGGTTAAGACATCAAGTATTAAAAGAGTACGCAGTCTACGGCTCCTACACATTGCACACTTAAATCTAGAAAACATAGCTAAAATAACAAACATGGATTGGACTCTTGGAAAGTTATTGCTGCAATTACTGTGCAGTTATCTCCACCTTCCTCAATCCATTACTGATCCAGCTCGCTATGTTATATCATTACTGATCCTACTCACTATGTTTTATCTTGGCCAAATTTAAGAACATGACAGTGGTCATAAATTGATATTAATGAATCCTGAAGAACCACAGGTGTGGTCAACAATTGATACATGCCGCAAATAATGAGTGTAAGCAGATCTTATAAACATAGAAGGTTCTATTTGCATTTCCATCTCTGCATATTCATTTATAATCAATTACACAAATCCTGATATTGGCAGCAGTAAGAAATGTCTCTGACCTAAGAGTATACTGGCATTGTCATAGAAGCCATACATATGACCGTTCATTGAATGAAATAACTGTTATTGGAAATCGTTTGAATCTCTTGGTTGCAGTGTGGCAGTTTCCACATACTCTAAGGTTTCTTATTATTCTAATGGTTGCTCTAGGGAATGTGCTCAACAAGCCAAATATAATTATCAACTTCTAACCATGGTGAGAGAGGCTCACTTACTTCCCTCCTCCGCAACATCATTTTATTCAGATCTTGTATCTAGAATATACCCTGCTGCCTTCATCTCTCAAGATAATTCTTCCAACTTTGCATAAACCTCCAGATTCTATGGGTTTGGTCTGGTTTCTGTAGAAAAAATGTGTACAATTTTATGGACTTAAATCCAACTACATCCGGGTATCTTTTTAATTCTTCTATCTTTCATCATTTGCCTTAGCTTTTGTACCTCAGCCCACATACCTGCTATCGCATATATGTTTGACAGAAGAACGTATGGTGCAGCATTTGTAGGATCTAACTCAATTAGAAGTGTTGCCACAAGTTTTCCTAGCCTTATATTCCTATGTGACCGACAAGTGCTAAGCAAGCATTTCCACACAGTTACATTAGGTTTTACTGGCATTTTGATGGTAAAATTCAGGGCTTCCTCAAGAAGGCCAGCACGTGTAAGGAGGTCAACCACACATACATAATGTTCCATTGTAGGAGTAATGCAATAAGAGGCACTCGCAGAATTGAAGTATTTACAACCATTGTCCACCAGACCTGCATGGCTGCAAGCAAATAAAACACAAAGAAAGCTTATATGGTCAGGGTTGTTTCCAGAGAGCTCCATTAGTTCAAAGAGTTTGAGGGCATCCTTGCTATACCCATGCATTGCATATCCTGCAATCATTGCATTCCATGAGACCACATTTCGATGAGACATTTTGTCAAACAACTTGCGTGCCTTATGTATGTTTCCGCATTTTGCATACATATCTATAAGGGCATTTGCAATTACAGCGTCAGACAAAAACCCACCTTCGATTATCTTCTGATTGATCTCCATACCCTGATCCAAAGCTCCCGTCTGGGCACACGCTGAGAGAATGCTTGCCAAGGTTGTGGCGTTTGGCCTTTTACCTGACAGCTGCATTTGCTTAAACATCTCCAAGGCTTTCCCAGCAAGCCCGTTTTGTACGTATCCCGTAATCATGACAGTCCATGAGACGACGTTCCGTCCAGACATTTCTCTGAAAAGCTTTAGAGCCTCGTCAAAAGCACCATTTTGTGTGTATCCTGTAATCATAGCATTCCACGATACAACATCTACCTCATTCATTTTGTCAAACAAATCGCGAGCTTTCTGCATGCTTCCACATTTCGCGTACATATCTATCACGGTATTCATAACAATAATGTTAAATTGAAGTCTATATCTAATGAGCTTTCCATGGATTTGCAAACCATGTTTTAGAGATGCCAACTCCGCGCAAACAGGGAGAATAGCAGAGAAGGTGAATTGATCAGATTGAACAGCTGTTTCTTGCATTTGGTGAAACAGAATCAACGCCTGTTGAAGAAATCCATGCCTTCTGTGAGCTGCAATTATCATATTCCATGAGAAGACGTCTGGTTGAGGGATTTGGTTGAAAACTTGGCGAGCATCCACCAAACTTCCGCATTTATCATACATGTTGATGAGTGTGTTTTGTAAAAATGCATGCGGTGTGAATGTCAAAGGAGTGTGATTGATGTGAGAGTGGATTTGCTTTCCCTCTGAAAGCGCTTTCTTGACAACGCAGAGGTACAACAGTTGAGCATACGTAGAAATGTCTACAGGAGTGTTGTGGTTGGTAAGAAGAATGTGCAAAGCTTCTTTCAAGCGACCTTCTCTACAGAGTGCCCTCAAATTTTGATTGAGGTGGGTAATGGCCGACATAGTATGCTAAGTACAGAGAAGCGAGAGAGGCTGCAACGCTTCAGCTCGCGGCCAGTTTAAGAAGCTATGCTTCTTTTAAAGATTTTTAGCATATTTTAAACAAATTTGGGCAAAGTGTCTACTTTACACTTTAAATAAAATGGAGTTCTATCACTACTAAAAAAAAAATGATTTTGATAATATAAGGTATAGATTCATTTAAAAGAGTTAAAAAAAAAAAAATAGTGTATATACATCTCTTATATTATAGTTATTTGAATCTTTTATATAGTATATGTGATTTATTGAGACTGTTTTTGTTTATAAATTGTGTGTGCAAGTGTTATAAGCAAAGATTGGGCCTAAGGATGAAACTCAACTTTGCAAATGAAAATAGGTAATAGATTTCACCTTGTTGAGCTTGTTGAATTTGTTTGCCCCTTTTGATGAGTTGCTTTGTGTACTTCAATCATCAAACTGGGAGCATAACGCCTTGTTTTAGCATGATTTTGGTCATGGAAATGGTGGATTGTTGCATGAAAATGGTTATGGCTATGGTTACAAGTGAGTATGAGAGCTTGAATGTGAGCTTGAATATGTTGTGTGTAGAATGAAAATGGTTAAGTGTTTTGGGTGCTCATTAGGAGAGGGAAAAGATGGAGGGTTAGGATTAAAAGGAGAAAATGAGATCACTAACTCATGTGAGGATGACATGTGTCATATTAGGGAGATGGGGAGAGATGACGTGGAGATGATTTGGATCCCATGTGGAGGTACTTTCAAGTACCTTGGGAAGGGGAATAGGGGCTTACTTGTCCCATCCTCCCAAATCACGGGGAGGATGTGACAAGAGGGGAGTTAAAAATTCCCCTATAATCCTTTTGGGGATGGTAGAAGGAATTTAAAATTCCTTGGGAGGTGAGATGAGGAATTAAAAATTCTTTTTAATTCCTCTAGAAGCTTTGGGGGAATAAAATAGAATTTAAAATACCATGTAGGCTTATGGGGGGAATAAATAAGAATTAAAAATTCTTTAGGAAGGGGAGATGACTTCTCCAAAAGGAGAAAGCCTTAATGAGGGGTTTGACTTAGGTACATGCCATAACTGACATTAGGCTTAGATTAGGGTTAATTACCATTAGATTAAGGTTGTGCAAATGATTAAATGGGTTAATGAAGGGATTAGGGTCCACTTGCATATTATGGAGGATGTGACATTTGGAAAGAGAAAGGGAGAGTGAATTAAAAATTCATTTTAATCCATGTAAGCTAACTAACTAGATTAAATAAATTAGTCTATGTATTTAATCTAGAGAAGAATATAGAAGGATAAAGTGTTTAATTAAATAATTAAATTTACTTTAGGGGACATTAGGAAAATGATAAATATTGATTAGATAATAGTGACATTATTTAATTAACATGAATGAGGAAGTGGGATGGATGAAATAAAGGATAAATTTGACCACATGGGAATGGTCAAATTTAGGTGTCTACATTTTACCCTTCTTTGAAATATTGTTAAAATAACGATGTTTCAAAGAAAAATAAAATATAGGTGACTCAATAGAAGAAAATGAATGATGAGATGCCCCAACATGGAGGAAAAGATAGTGCAAAGAAATAGGTGAAATATGGAAGGATGATGCCCCTTGAGAGAGAAAATGGGGAAAAAGGGGTCTCGGGTGACTTCTCGATAGAGGAAAAAGGAGGGTACTAGTAGGACTGCGATGAAAAATGATGAGCAACAATGAAAGAACAGACGAAAAAGGAGCTACGGGGCGCAAATGGGAGAAAAAAGAAGAAATTGGGGTTTTGGGGATAAATTGGGGGACTATAAATAGTAAATTAGGTAATGTACTATTCATTTTTACCCTAAGCATTTGAGAGAAAATAGAGAGAGAGGAGAGAAAAATGTTGCACCAAGGAGACATCCCACATCGCTTGGACACCATACGAGCATGTATTAGAGCGAGGACCAGCCTGACTTGGTACGCCAAATTTTTTTGACTTTGTACTTTCACTTTTTGTATCTAATTTTGAGTTGAAGTCCATGAGGGAGCAAATTTGCTTGTTGTGACAGGAGAATTTTCCCTTGAAGAGCTCAGGCAGCTACATCTAGACAAGTGTATCCACTAGGGCCAGGGAGAGCAATTGCATCAATGAATGAATGAATGATTTTAATTACGTCCGCGAGACCAGCCAGTCTATGGGACCCAAGAGATAAAAACCGGAAAACCGCCTTTGCCAAAACAACAAAACCGCTGCACCAAACTACCTGCTGTTGTTTTCAATCTCTTTGCTGATTTTGTTTCTTCTACTGTGAATTTTGGTCAAGTAACTTGCTGTTTTATCAATCTTTTCCTCTTCAAACAAAGCCGCTAATGATTTGACTTTTAACAAATCTGAGTAACAATATCGGATGTCCTCATAAGCTTGGCACTCCATAACGTAGTGCCACTCTGTCTCCACTAAACCCGAAGTGCAGAAACAACAGATTCTATCCGACCACCCCTCTTTGGGTATTTTCCATCTGCCTGTTTCGCATCTCAAACGATGCGAGCTAGTTCTCAATTGAGCTATCAACATTTTAGCCTTCCATTTTATATCTGCCCCTATGTAAAAATTTTGTTCATGATCACAAGTAGGATTAAAATGCAGAACATAGTGCTCACTCTTCCGGCCAAGTTGCTTCAACCACATGGTGTTTTTGACTTTCTCTTTTACATACCTTTTCATCTCGACTTTTTTGCTTGGACACTCTTGTATGTTGATCCCCCATTTTCCCATCCACTTGACATTTTGTTTCATCCACGTGTTCTTCCTTCTAGTTAATTCTTCTTCCACCACAATTTTGGGCCAACGATGCTCTTCCATATTCTCTATTCTTTGCAAATAGCCTAATAAGCGAATTAACGCTGCCATTTCCATTGGAAAGGCCCCAGCTTCAGCTAAAACAATCTCATAAGGGACCGTATTTTTTATTTTGAAATTACTTGTGATTAAGTGTTTTTGAAGTCTTTCTATTTGTTTCCATTTTACAGCTGACGTGCTGCTGCCCCAAACTTCGCAACCATAAAGAACCACCGGGGTAACAAGCAGCCCAAAAAGCTTCTTTTTTGTTCTCCAATCCCATAGCTCAGCTGACCTACATCTATTTTGGAGTAGGTAAAGAGCTTTCCAACCCCCTTGAATTCTTTTCGTCCTACACGCCTCCCAATTGAGATTGTTACAAAAATCTAGTCCCAAATATTTGTATTCATTCACCACCTGCAAAGTGTTTCCCTCAAACTCAAAATTTATTTGTTTTTTGGCTCTTTTCAACGTAAATATCATGACCTTGGTCTTGCTGATGTTGACCTGCATCCCCACATCTTGACAGAAAAGTTCCAAAGCTTTTAGGTGCTCTTGAAGACTATTTTCAGAATTTGCCATTAAAGTAAGATCATCCGCATACAACAACAACTTGATCACATAAGTGGCCAAAAGAACACCATCACCTCCCCGTTTGTCCAACCATTCTTCTAACTTGTCTATGTATAGCCCGAATAAAGTAGGGGACAAAGGGCAGCCCTGCTTGACTCCAATGTCACTCCCAAAGCACTCGGAAAGACCTGCCTTTGTTCTAATTTTGGCCCCCACCTGCTCATAAAGCCTGTGGACAGCAGCCCTATATTTTACTGGAATCCCAAGTTGTTCCATTCTGTCCCAAAGTTTATTTCTAGGGACAGTATCGAAAGCCTTTTTGAAGTCAACGAAGCAACAGAAAACCTCGCCACCCTGTTTATCCCAAACTTTTTCAACCATGTGCCTGAGGGTAATGCAGTGGTCAATAGTAGAATGTTTTGGTCTGAAACCTGCTTGCCCTTTCGCCCTCTTACCCTCCTTCTCAGCCCAACGACTGATTCTTCGCTCCACCATGCTCCCAAAGAGCTTCCCAAAAAGAGGGTTAATCATTATGGTGCGATAGTTTGACGGGTTGTTGACATCTCCACTCTTGTGGAGAGGGATAACAACACTCGTGGTCCAGTTTGTTGGGAAACCATGTTGAATGACCCTATTGAAAATCTTTTTGATATGTGGTGCCAAGAGCTCTAATCCCCATTTCAAGTATTCAGCTTGTAACCCATCAATATCTCGCGCCTTGCCCACCGCCAAAGCTTTAATACCACCCTTGATATCCTTTGTGGAGAAGAGCTTATCATTAGAATTAATTATCGGAGGGTGTGTTCTTTCTTGGTCTCTTTCATACAACTTTTTTGCGTATTCTAGCCATTGATTGTCCGTAATATTATTTTCTGTAGTACCTCTAGTCTGCTGCAATTCTCTCCAAAAATCCTTTGGATTGTGTTTCCCAAGAAAGATTAGCTCCCTCCTTCTTACTATCATGTATTCCTCTTTTTTTGATCTTACTAATTTTTCATACAATTTTTTGTTTATTTGTTCGCAGCCAGGTATTTTCAGCCTCCTTTTAGCCACCTTACACTCTTCGTCGTACCATGGATTCGCTGGAAAGCTATTTTTGGAGCTTCTTCTACCCTTAGCCTTTTTGCAATCAATGAGAGCCTTGTGCATGATTGTCATCAGTTTGTCGCTGTCTATAATGCTTTGATTTTTAGTTGGGCTGCTAACATTTTTTATTTCCTTTAACTGTTTTTCCAGCATTCTTTTAAATGTGTTCTGATTCTCGTCAGTTATAAGAATTTTGTCTTGAAGGTTGCCCCTTTTGTATGGCTGCGTATAGGCTTTTTGCTGGACATTGTCTTTCATACTAAGCTTTATATAAATAGGGCTATGATCAGATTTTAATTCTATAGGACAGCTCCCTATTTCCAACTCTTTTACCCTTGGTATAATGCTTTGTGAACCAATGACATAGTCCACCACGCTCCGCCCATTGTGGGTATGACATGTGAAAGCCCCAGAGCTTGAAAAAGTGCTTATGCCATTACAGATGATTAAGTTGTAAAGGCAGCAAAACCCCAACAAATTTACACCAAAAGACGAAATGCCACCTTTTGAATCCTGAGATACTCTTTGCCAACTTTGATCTTCTTCTTCCTCTAACCACAAAGGATTGCTATTTTTCCCCTCTTCCTTACCAAAACAAAGAGCTTGGTTATTTGCGGTCCTCGCATTGAAGTCTCCCAGAAGGATAATCTTGCCGGTATCACAATATTTTGCTATGTCAATTTTTAGAGCTTCATAAGGGTCTTCTCTGTCTAGATTCCTTTTCTTGTACACTTTGGAGCCATAAGGAGCAAAATAACAAGCTGCCATCCAAATCAAAGATTCCCCATCTGTTATCTTCACCCAAATGTATTGATTATTTGGGTCTTTCTTTTCTAACTTTATGATTCTTTCATATTCTTTCTTAACCAAGATTGTTACCCCCCCATGGCCCTTGCCATTCTTCGTTAGTTCATTCCACACAGATATTTTATTGTACCCTTCGAACTCAGGTATTCTGCAGCCTTCATGTTCATGTGTTTCCATGAGCGCGATGATATCTTTGCCCTCAGCTATGGGCCCCAACCCAGGCCCCCTCCTCCAAGGGTAGCCTCTACAATTCCAGCTTACCATTGAGAGGTGATCCTGGGGGCCCCCGCTTTCCTATTTGTTATGTCTCATGTTGTCTTTGACTTGGGCCTTCCCTCTATATAACCAAGCATCCTTGCCTAATTTCCTTGCTGCTATAACTTTCTCCCATTCTTTTCTTCTCTCTTCCAGCTGTGCTGGGGTTAAATCTTCATCTATATAAAATGTTGTGCCTTGGAGGCACCTTTTGTTTCTCAAAATTTGGTTCCTATCATTCACGTTTTTCAAAGTTGCCCTTATGTTTCTGCATTTTTCTCCTTTATCTGTTTTACCAATTCTGTTTGCTTGGAGGATATGTCCTCCCCACTGAAGCTTACTTAGTAGAAAATCTCTTACTACCCTGCTAGTAACTTCGCCTTCCCCGTGTTCCTTTAACCCTTTAATGATTATGTTTGCTGCCCTGTCTTGTTTGTCTTTCTCTTCCCACAATTGAAGCTTGATTTGTTTCCTTATATCCTCCTTTTGCATCACCGTTGGCTCTTTTGCCACATGAGCCCATGTTTTGGCCTCTTCTGAATTGGCCATTTGCAATTTTTCCTTGATTTCCTTGCTTGTCAGATCTGATTGAAACACTTGGTTATGATGGGAATCTTGATTTACACCTAATTGAACTGTGTCTTTGGTCTTAACTTGACTTAATTCAGATTTTAAAACCAACATCTCCCGCTGCCCTGCTTCCAAGCTGTGCTGCAGATTGTTTATTTGATCTTTAAACAACTTATTTTCCTGTGCTAATTGCTGGTTGGAGTCTGAAAGTGCTTGAAATATGTTATCTTTCATATGTTCTCTCTCTTCTAACATGGCAAGCCTCCCTTTTAGAGCCAATAATTCCTTGACGTACAGCTCAGATGACCACATTAAGGGAGTTGATGTGGGGCTGTATACCTCATGACTGTCTTGACTTTCCTCTCCACCCTTTTCGATGGTCTCAAGGTGTTCTTTGAGCCCCTGCTGCTCTGCTGCCAAACTCGACTTTGCCTTTGCCTTTGTCTCTATTTGCTTTTCCTTCCCGGATTCCAACAAATCCACTTGATTTGTAGTTCCAAACTGAGTTGTTACCTTTGGATTATTTACCCCCCCCTCAGATGAAACTTGAGTGTTGTAGGTTAACTTGGGAAGTATTGCAACAAATTTTCTGTATCCAATAGATAGGTGTATTCGCGAGGGTTGGGGTGAAGCGTATCCACCCTTGAAAGGGCAATGAGGGACAAGCGAATGCACAATGTCCACAGGGACATATGCACTCTGGGATGGGCGAATGCATGCCTAAATTTTTAGGGGCATTTATGCTCAAGAACATGCGAATACGCATAACGCACAAGGGTGTATGCATGTGGGGATATGCTGCAATGTTTGTCTATTCACCAACTTTTGATAAAAAAAAACCTCATGTATCATAGTTAATAATGGATTAATTAGATGCAAATCCAAAAATCATAAATCTATAGTGTGATAAATAAATGAAGTGAATGAATACTTTTTTTTGCTTAAATAGGAATACATAGTCACACTAGGTTTTTGGTTTTCTAGCCCACATAAATGTAGTAACTTTTGCATGGGTGAGAAAACACACTAACCCAAAATTACCTATAATTTAGTGGTAATGACACATGTTTCCCTAAATTGCTTATAATTTCATGGTGATAATACACATTTTACCTAAAATGTCTATAATTACATGGCAATTATATATGTTTTCCCTAAATTGACTATAATTGCATTATAAATTGCAGCACTCCTTTCCCTTAATTTCTTCTAATTTTATTGGAAATTACACCACCCTTTACCTTTAATTCCCTATAATTTCATTGGTAATAATTCCACCCTTTTCCCTAAATTAGTGATAATAGTGGAGGAGATGTCATAGAATTAGGAAACACATTAATGTAAAAAGGTGGGAAATTGAACCATACGTTTTAAAAATTAAAAATTTAACATGACAAACAATTAGGCCCAAATTAAAAGTTAGCTCTATAATTTCTTGTGATGAGGCTCAATCAAGATTAAATAATGAGATGAAAATACTATCAAATTTGAGTGAGAGCATAGGTTGTCAAATGTATTCTATTCACCATTTTCAAGACTCCCAAAAGCAATATCTTCTCAAATAACAAAAAATCACCACTAAAAATACATGTAATCATGGGAGAAGGAACTTCAATATCATATGTAAGTGAAAATGAAACACACGCCAATATCCCTAAGCTCCTCACAAGATGAAACATATAAAAAACCTAGGGATATGAACCTATTATGTGATGTAGGAAGAATATAATCACTAAGCACAAAATCATCACAAGTCAATGGATCTAAAAAATCATATAAGCATCTATAGATATACTACATGAATATAAGGTTATATCATAAATAATAGTGTGATATAAATAAAATATGGTTAGAAGGGAGGACAAAATATCCATAATGAAAGATCTAGCAAAGCATGTGTATAAGGATGTATCTAAACCCTAATTAATGTAAATTAGATTCAAAATGAAGGATGAAAGAAATTAAAAATATATAATTTGAAACAATAAGGTAAGAGGATAAGCCCTAAGGTAAAACTATTGGGATTAAGGTGTCTCAACCTTAGTGAGTCCCATGATTAATTAATTATTTACCCTTAGGTTGCTCATTTTATTTATTAAATGCAAAAATATATGTTTCCAAATTGCCAAGGCACTTTGTGGGATCCAACGGATAGTTGGCATCCTACATGCAAGATGCAAAAGGATAAAATTGTGACACATATCACATAGGTGCTCCATTAGGAAAAGGAAATTGTTTAGACCTCTAAAATGGGCACCATGATGACATGTGGCAGTTTTTTTGGAAGTAAGCATTGGCGTGGTCCACTTGTGTGAGTGTTCATCTCTTTGGAAAACCAAAAGCAAGGAAAGGTGACACTTTTCACCTAGGTGCTCATTTGAGCATTGTAAATTGTAAAAACCTCGAGGAGTGCCATGATGCCAAATGGAATTAGTTTGACTTATTGACTGAAGCTTGGAAGGGAAAGTTGCTTAGCAAAGATTGATTTGTCACTCAGAGTGACTAGGAGTCTTGGGTGAGTTCTAATTCGGCAGTAAATCCGATTTTCTCTATGGGATACCTAACATGTGAGGTTTTTTTTTTTTTTAGCTACAAGTATTTCATGTTGTTGCATGTTGTTGCATATTGGTGCATGTGTGTGCATTTTTTATAGGTTTCTAATTGGGTCACTTGGGATTGGTGCATTTTGTTAGTTTTAGTTTGCATGCATGCAAAGACTGGGAAATTAACATGTATGGCAATGATCAACACCCATGTACAGGAAGTACATATTGGTTCCTTAGTGCATTTGTTGTGTGTGATGCTATTGTAATATTTGTATGTCGTTGCACTATCAGATTCACTCTAGAACTTGTATCACAATGAATCAACACCTGCAAGAGCATAGACTTTGAATATTGTTTGTAATGGCCTTGTTACTATAATACAATTGATTTGTGATTTGGTGTGTGGGTTTTTCCCAAAAGGGTTTTCCCACATAAAATCTATGTGTTGTGGTCTATGTGTTTAAATATGAAAATATCTAATTGCATGCACAATCTTGAATATTAATAATAAAAGTAAAAGGATTTGAAACAAAGTTTTGCAACCCTCTCCTGATTGATTTGCATTAGGGAAGTGTTTCCACACTCGACTTTCCTTTCAAAAAACCTAGGGTGAGTAAGATCAAATAACATGACCAAAAGGAAGAGGATATATACACAATCCCTTCATAACATATATGGTAAGTAAACACAATATAAATGAGTTGAGTTTAAACATACTTGATTATGGCATTAAATTTTTTAAAATGACTAAAATGAATACGCACATGTGACATCATAGAGGAAGAGTAATCTAATTGTGATAGATATCTAACACCTAGAATCTAAGACTGGCTTAGAAATAGACCAAAATCTGATTATCTTACGTGAAATCTAGAAATGTGCATGTGCCTATATAAAAATTTCCCCTACAACTTTGACCCAAAACTTATAGCCTTAAACTTATTGTGCAACAATAAACTTTGAGTGTTCTAAACCTATGATAAATGTTCACATGTACATACACTTGAAAATGAAATAATAGATGGGTAAGTGCACCAAGTTGTGACACAAAAATGGCTCTTAAGATGCCAATTTTTTTCAACAAATTCTGATGTTCACGAGAAAATGAAGATAGTTGTGCTAAAAACTTGAAGATGCAACAAGAACAAGAGTTGTAGTGCTCTGAATCTACTTTCTAAACTACTAATTTACTTTGAAAATAATGAAGATTAAGGGTTTGAAGAAGGGGGGCCACCAAAAGTGGTCCTATTTTTATAAAAAAAAATAGCATGGTGTCTATTGTGGCCTCCCTAAAAAGTTTTTTTTTTTGAATTTCAGAAATCCAAATGGTGAGAAATTAGCTAACACCATGTAGTTTATCCTCATTTTTTTTCAGCTATTTTTTTAACGAATATATAATATTTTATGAATTTTTGAAGTGGACACATCCTAAAAAGTTGAAATTTGAGCGTGCCCCCCCCTAGAATTTTTGAAAATTGATCGAAAAACCCTTTTTTTCATTATGTGTAGAATGGAGTCTAGTTTATAAAAATGTAATTTGTTTCAAAATTTGATGAACGAGAAAAAAATTATACCAAAACTAGCACATGTTGGTTTTTGACAAAAAATGGAGGCACTAACAAGAGAAGTTATAGATGTAAATCTTAACATAATCAAAATGTTAAAAAAAAAAATGGTTAGATAGGTAAGAGAGAGCCTAACGTCATCACAATTTTTTATAAACTTGCATTCAAAGGTGAGAAATTAGCTAACACCATGTAGTTTATCCTCATATTTTTTCAGCTATTTTTTTAATGAATATATAATATTTTATGAATTTTTGAAGTGGACACATCCTAAAAAGTTGAAATTTGAGTGTGCCCCCCCTAGAATTTTTGAAAATTGATTGAAAAACCTTTTTTTTCATTATGTGTAGAATGGAGTCTAATTTATAAAAATGTAATTTGTTTCAAAATTTGATGAACGCGAAAAAATCTATACCAAAACTAGCACATGTTGGTTTTTGACAAAAGATGGAGGCACTAACAAGAGAAATTATAGATGAAAACCTTAACATAATCAAAATGTTAAAAAAAATATATGGTTAGAGAGGTAAGAGAGAGCCTAACGTCATCACGATTTTTTTATAAACTTGCATTCAAAGGTGTGCAAACCTTATGGTTAGCGCAACCAAAAAAGTGAAATTTTTTTGCACTTTCAAAAAATCACATCCTTGGAACATGAAATGGTCATCCAACCCTTTGTGTTGGATTCCAAAGGAAAAATCCAACCCTTTAGGTTGGTATTTCTCAATGCAATCCATTTGGTGAGTGCCAAATTTGGCACTCTCCAAATGTTGCATTACATTTGGCGAGCACCAAATGGATTGCATTGACAAAAAACCCAACTTCGCTTTCTATTTGTATCTCTCTACCCCACTTTGATAAGGCTTAAATTTTATGATTTATGATTGATGATGGATAGTCAAGGTTTTACCTTTCACTCCCTCTCTGCCTCCTTCCCTCTTAACCAATACTTACCCTATTCTCTTTCAACCCTCTCTACCCCGCCTTACTTCCTTAACCCCATGTCCATCCTTGCCTCCCTACCTCTCTCTTCTTCTACCTCCCTTTGTTATTGTTTATCACCCATCTCTCTCCTTTCTCTCAATCACTACCTCTCCCTCCCAACCTATCTCTCACACCATCTCCGTCTCCTCCTTGTCCTTCCTCTTTCCTTCCATTCTCTTCATTCCATTCCCTATCTTCCACACCCCATCTCCATCTTGTCCTTCTCTCTTTCCTCTCTCCCTCTTTCCTCCCTCCTCCCCTCCTCCATTCTCCCTCCATCCATTCCCTTTCCTCCCTCCACTCTCCCTATCTCCCTCTCCATTCCTTCCATCTCCATCCCTCCATTCCCTCTCTCTTCTTCTCTCCACTATTATTTCTTCCATCTATCCTCCTTTCCTGTGATAATTATCTTCCTCCCTTTTCTCTCTCCCCATCTCCATGAATCCCTCTCCTTCAATCTTTACCTCTCTACCTCTCCCTCCTTTTCTCATTACCCACCCCTCTCCCACCCTCTCTACCTTTCCTTCCCTCCTTAGGGTTTAAGGGTTGAAGGTTGAGGGATTATGGTTTAAGGTATAGGGTTAAGTGATTAGGGTTGATGGTTTAATGTATAGGGTTGAGGGTTGAAGGTTGAGTATTTAGGGTTTAAGGTATAAGATTGAGGGATTAGGGTTGATGGTCTAATGTATAGGGTAGAGGGTTTATAGTTGAGGGTTCAAGGTTGATGGATTGGAGTTGAGGATTTAGGGTATAGGGTTGAGTGAGTAGGGTTGAGGATTTAATATATAGGGTAGAGGGTTTAAAGTTTAGGGTTTAAGGGTTTAGGGTTCATGGATTAAGGGTTCAGGGTTCAGGGATTAAGGGTTGAGGGTTTAAGAGTTTAGGGTTGAGGGATTAGGGTTTAAGATATAGGATTGAGGGCTTAATATATAGGGTTGAGGGTTGTGGTTTGAGGGTTTAATGGTTTAATGGTTTAGGGTTTATGGGTTGAGGGTTGAGGTTTAAGGGTTGAGGGTTGAGGGTTTAGTGATAGGGATTATGGTTGAGGGTTGAGGGTTGAGGGATTAGGGCTTAAGGTATAGGTTTTAGGGTTTAATGTATAGGGTAGAGGGTTGAGGGTTGAGGGATTAATGGTTTAAGGTTCGAGGGTTGAAGGGTTGAGGGTTTAAGGGTTGAGGGTTGAGGGATTAGAGTTTAAGGTATATGATTGAGGGATTAGGTTTGAGGGTTTAATGTATATGGTAGAG
>VDFB02000003.1:23944664-24037400 GCA_007258455.2 Sequoia sempervirens
AGGTAAAGAGGACCACTCTAAAGTTCTTTTAAACATATTTAATTGCAATTGGTGCATTAATTAATGTAACCTTTCGTGTTTCAACTTTAGAGCATGTAGACTGTGATCAACGTGTTCAACATGATCAGGCTAGAGAAGATCAGGAACATGATGTGGCCCCATCCGGTAAAGAGGACCACCCTCATGTTCTCTTAAACATATTTAATTTCAATTGGTGTATTCATTAATGTAACCTTTCATGTTTCAACTGCAGATCAGGATTTAGAGCGTGTTCAACATGTTGAGCATGAGTCTATAACAAAAGTTCAGGAACATGATGTGGACCCATCAGGTAAAGAGAACCAATTTAATGTTCTTTTAATTAATGAAATACTTGTAACAATAATAATAAAACATATCAGTTTAACATTTCTTTCTTATTGCAGCAGATCCCCCCTTGTAGCGGCGTCCACGTCATGAGCAGACAACTAGGCATACATTAAGATCATGAGCAGAGGGCAAAACAACTAAAGGGGACAGATATTGATTTAGAAAACGATACTCCACTTCAGCTTTATGTAGCCAAAAAGAAACAAAAAAAAGTGATTGTAATCATATCATGACAACCATATTTTTGATAATATGTAAAAACTGAAAGAATGAATATTATATGTTAATGAATGAATGTGAATATGTTAATTAATGAATGTTATATGTTAATGAATGAATGTTATATGTTATTAATGGATGAATGAATGAATGTTATATGTTATTAATGGATGAATGAATGAATGTTATATGTTATTAATGGATGAATCAATGAATGTAATATGTTATTAATGGATGAATCAATGATTAATGTTATATGATTAGGTATGGGGAATTGAGAGTGATGTGAGGGGGGGTGGGGGAGGCCAAATGAGCTTCCACCGTCACGTGGTTGGCCTTGTTAAGTAGAGAATATTAAACTATACTCAAAACAAAGAGAAGTTGAATAAGGTAATGCACTTTTCAATATAAGAAATGCATCGTTTGAAGCATCAAATCAATATGCAGTCTGTATGTATGATCAGTCGTCAGTCTCCGCAATGGTACATTTCCATGAATATATAATTTATTTATTTTTTTAAATTTTGCTTCTTCGTCGCAATTTCGATGATAACCATCGACGAATCAACAGAAAGGCTCGACAAAGTTTTTATAGCTGCGACGATGATTTCGTCGTAACTCCCTACACATTTTGTCGCCCTTCCGACGATATTTCGGTGTTGTTGCCACACTACTCTTTGCCAATTTTTCCGCACTTTCGACGAACTTTTAGTGTTCTTCCGACAGTACTCCTTGCTAATTTCGTCGCAAAGTCGATGAACTTTTCGCATTGTTTCGACGCTGCTTCTTGCTAATTTCGTCGCACTTTCGACGAACTTTTGGTGCGCAGCCGATGCTACTACTTGCCTATTTCATCGCAAATTCGACGAAATTTTGGTGTTCTTTCGATGCTACTACTTTAGTATTTCGTCGCAAATTCGACGAACTTTTGGTGTTCTTTCGACGCTACTACTTTAGTATTTCGTCGCACATTCGATGAACTTTTGGTGTTCTTTCGACGCTACTACTTTAGTATTTCGTCGCTATTTTGATGAACGTTCCATGTTGTTTCCACGCTACTGCTTGCCCATTTCGTCGAACCGACGACGAACTTCTGGTGTAATTCTTCGGTGGATAAACAAAGGTTTCGTCGATATTCTGACAAAATCTCGAGGTATTTCATGATGCTGCCGACCGACGATTCTTCGCCATTATTTCGACGTTTAATATGTCGTCGGCCTTGCGACAAAAAAATAGCAATGGAAATATTTTCGCCATTGCGTCGCTCTTTCGACAGAGATTTGTCGAACGATCGTCGAAAAATGGTGTCAAATCCAGTAGTGGTTGAATCGACTGTGTTAGTCTAGCCAATGGGTCTGATCGGTGTATGTCTTGCCAATGAACAGATGGTCGAGCTAACACGATACTTCAGAATGCATCTTACCGACAGTAGATCTCTGGCCGATGTGATCTATTCGGTGTGAGTCTAGCCGATGGGTGTGTTCGGTGTGACTCCTATTGATGAAAGGTTTCGAACTGCAGTGAGCTATTTTTCATCGGGGTGACTTAAGATCTTGGTGGGACTTTGTCAGATAATGTTGTTCTTGTTGATGGTCTGTTTCAGTTGGTCGTTGGTGTGACTTGGGACTTCGATGAAACCTTCCCCGATAGTGGTTCTCTTGCCGATGGAGATGTTCCTGATGCATATTGTTGTGACTCCTGCCGATGGTATTTAGTCAGGGTGACATGAAGGCTCTATAAGAGTCTTAGCGATAGAGCATGTCTTGCCGAGGAGGTGTTTTCGTCGGTATGACATGGGACCTCGGTGAAACCTTCTCCGATGCTTGTTCTCTTGCCGATAAGGCTGATCCCGTGACAGTTGGTGCTCCTATTGCTCATCGGGGTGACTTAGGCCGACAAGATGGTTCAAGAGGTGGTTGAACTTAATGACATCAGTGCGTTCTATGTAACATTATGAACTCATGTCGATGGATGTTGTCTTGCCGATAGGCCTAGTCAAGATGTCAGGATGATAGAGAGATCGGGGAGACTTTGAAGATCGGCGTGTCTGTGACCGATGGACAAAGTCAGGCCAATGGAAGTGAAGATGGACTTGGTTGAATGAATGATGACTTTGTTGGCTTTCCGATGTGTCAATTGTTTGTCGGAGGAACACGATGAGTTGGAGGAGACTGTTCATTGTCCAAGACAGGTTGATGGTTGATCTAACTGAAGAAGACGAATTGAATGGTTTTGAGTTAGGATAAAGCTGTTATATAGGATCGTTCGGGGGTTGGTTGGACATGTAGAATACTGTTATGAAGGAGGAGACTCCTCTCTCTCTCTTTGTGGTTCAATAATGAAACCTCTCCCTCTATGTGAATTTGCTCTGTATATTGTGTGAGAATATTGTAACAGTGCGAAGTTTGTAATGGATTGAGAGGTTGATCAGAGAAATGTAAATAAAAAGGGAGAGGGAATTAGAATAGGGTTGTTGCCAGTTTATCTCCAGAATGAAACAAAATGTAACCTCTGTGAAAAGGCTATGAGCCTGAGATTGTATTGTAACTCTGTTTGTTGCTGAATAATACAATGGTTTAGATCTTTTGGAGTGTGAGGTTTTTTACCCGAAAGGGTTTTCCCCACGTAAATCTGTGTGTTCTAATCTTTTGTACCATCTTTCATGTTTAATGGTTTTGTTTGTTGAATCTGTTTATGCAATTTGTTGAAACTGAATTTACATGTGCTTCTCTTAGAAGGATTAATGTGGGAAACAAACTGTGTCTAATTCCGCTTTGTGACATAGTTGTACATGTTTTTTGAGGCAATCTATTTGAAATTAAAGTTACCGAAGGCACTACAAGTTCTTGGAGGTTTCTCTAAGATGACAAATTTTCCCAACAATCGCCTCTCCCCATGGCCCTAGTGGATACACTTGTCTAGATGTAGCTGCCTGAGCTCTTCAAGGGAAAATTCTCCTGTCACAACAAGCAAATTTGCTCCCTCATGGACTTCAACTCAAAATTAGATACAAAAAGTGAAAGTACAAAGTCAAAAAAATTTGGCGTACCAAGTCAGGCTGGTCCTCGCTCTAATACATGCTCGTATGGTGTCCAAGCGATGTGGGATGTCTCCTTGGTGCAACATTTTTCTCTCCTCTCTCTCTATTTTCTCTCAAATGCTTAGGGTAAAAATGAATAGTACATTACCTAATTTACTATTTATAGTCCCCCAATTTATCCCCAAAACCCCAATTTCTTCTTTTTTCTCCCATTTGCGCCCCGTAGCTCCTTTTTCGTCCGTTCTTTCATTGTTGCTCATCATTTTTCATCGCAGTCCTACTAGTACCCTCCTTTTTCCTCTATCGAGAAGTCACCCGAGACCCCTTTTTCCCCATTTTCTCTCTCAAGGGGCATCATCCTTCCATATTTCACCTATTTCTTTGCACTATCTTTTCCTCCATGTTGGGGCATCTCATCATTCATTTTCTTCTATTGAGTCACCTATATTTTATTTTTCTTTGAAACATCGTTATTTTAACAATATTTCAAAGAAGGGTAAAATGTAGACACCTAAATTTGACCATTCCCATGTGGTCAAATTTATCCTTTATTTCATCCATCCCACTTCCTCATTCATGTTAATTAAATAATGTCACTATTATCTAATCAATATTTATCATTTTCCTAATGTCCCCTAAAGTAAATTTAATTATTTAATTAAACACTTTATCCTTCTATATTCTTCTCTAGATTAAATACATAGACTAATTTATTTAATCTAGTTAGTTAGCTTACATGGATTAAAATGAATTTTTAATTCACTCTCCCTTTCTCTTTCCAAATGTCACATCCTCCATAATATGCAAGTGGACCCTAATCCCTTCATTAACCCATTTAATCATTTGCACAACCTTAATCTAATGGTAATTAACCCTAATCTAAGCCTAATGTCAGTTATGGCATGTACCTAAGTCAAACCCCTCATTAAGGCTTTCTCCTTTTGGAGAAGTCATCTCCCCTTCCTAAAGAATTTTTAATTCTTATTTATTCCCCCCATAAGCCTACATGGTATTTTAAATTCTATTTTATTCCCCCAAAGCTTCTAGAGGAATTAAAAAGAATTTTTAATTCCTCATCTCACCTCCCAAGGAATTTTAAATTCCTTCTACCATCCCCAAAAGGATTATAGGGGAATTTTTAACTCCCCTCTTGTCACATCCTCCCCGTGATTTGGGAGGATGGGACAAGTAAGCCCCTATTCCCCTTCCCAAGGTACTTGAAAGTACCTCCACATGGGATCCAAATCATCTCCACGTCATCTCTCCCCATCTCCCTAATATGACACATGTCATCCTCACATGAGTTAGTGATCTCATTTTCTCCTTTTAATCCTAACCCTCCATCTTTTCCCTCTCCTAATGAGCACCCAAAACACTTAACCATTTTCATTCTACACACAACATATTCAAGCTCACATTCAAGCTCTCATACTCACTTGTAACCATAGCCATAACCATTTTCATGCAACAATCCACCATTTCCATGACCAAAATCATGCTAAAACAAGGTGTTATGCTCCCAGTTTGATGATTGAAGTACACAAAGCAACTCATCAAAAGGGGCAAACAAATTCAACAAGCTCAACAAGGTGAAATCTATTACCTATTTTCATTTGCAAAGTTGAGTTTCATCCTTAGGCCCAATCTTTGCTTATAACACTTGCACACACAATTTATAAACAAAAACAGTCTCAATAAATCACATATACTATATAAAAGATTCAAATAACTATAATATAAGAGATGTATATACACTATTTTTTTTTTTTTAACTCTTTTAAATGAATCTATACCTTATATTATCAAAATCATTTTTTTTTTAGTAGTGATAGAACTCCATTTTATTTAAAGTGTAAAGTAGACACTTTGCCCAAATTTGTTTAAAATATGCTAAAAATCTTTAAAAGAAGCATAGCTTCTTAAACTGGCCGCGAGCTGAAGCGTTGCAGCCTCTCTCGCTTCTCTGTACTTAGCATACTATGTCGGCCATTACCCACCTCAATCAAAATTTGAGGGCACTCTGTAGAGAAGGTCGCTTGAAAGAAGCTTTGCACATTCTTCTTACCAACCACAACACTCCTGTAGACATTTCTACGTATGCTCAACTGTTGTACCTCTGCGTTGTCAAGAAAGCGCTTTCAGAGGGAAAGCAAATCCACTCTCACATCAATCACACTCCTTTGACATTCACACCGCATGCATTTTTACAAAACACACTCATCAACATGTATGATAAATGCGGAAGTTTGGTGGATGCTCGCCAAGTTTTCAACCAAATCCCTCAACCAGACGTCTTCTCATGGAATATGATAATTGCAGCTCACAGAAGGCATGGATTTCTTCAACAGGCGTTGATTCTGTTTCACCAAATGCAAGAAACAGCTGTTCAATCTGATCAATTCACCTTCTCTGCTATTCTCCCTGTTTGCGCGGAGTTGGCATCTCTAAAACATGGTTTGCAAATCCATGGAAAGCTCATTAGATATAGACTTCAATTTAACATTATTGTTATGAATACCGTGATAGATATGTACGCGAAATGTGGAAGCATGCAGAAAGCTCGCGATTTGTTTGACAAAATGAATGAGGTAGATGTTGTATCGTGGAATGCTATGATTACAGGATACACACAAAATGGTGCTTTTGACGAGGCTCTAAAGCTTTTCAGAGAAATGTCTGGACGGAACGTCGTCTCATGGACTGTCATGATTACGGGATACGTACAAAACGGGCTTGCTGGGAAAGCCTTGGAGATGTTTAAGCAAATGCAGCTGTCAGGTAAAAGGCCAAACGCCACAACCTTGGCAAGCATTCTCTCAGCGTGTGCCCAGACGGGAGCTTTGGATCAGGGTATGGAGATCAATCAGAAGATAATCGAAGGTGGGTTTTTGTCTGACGCTGTAATTGCAAATGCCCTTATAGATATGTATGCAAAATGCGGAAACATACATAAGGCACGCAAGTTGTTTGACAAAATGTCTCATCGAAATGTGGTCTCATGGAATGCAATGATTGCAGGATATGCAATGCATGGGTATAGCAAGGATGCCCTCAAACTCTTTGAACTAATGGAGCTCTCTGGAAACAACCCTGACCATATAAGCTTTCTTTGTGTTTTATTTGCTTGCAGCCATGCAGGTCTGGTGGACAATGGTTGTAAATACTTCAATTCTGCGAGTGCCTCTTATTGCATTACTCCTACAATGGAACATTATGTATGTGTGGTTGACCTCCTTACACGTGCTGGCCTTCTTGAGGAAGCCCTGAATTTTACCATCAAAATGCCAGTAAAACCTAATGTAACTGTGTGGAAATGCTTGCTTAGCACTTGTCGGTCACATAGGAATATAAGGCTAGGAAAACTTGTGGCAACACTTCTAATTGAGTTAGATCCTACAAATGCTGCACCATACGTTCTTCTGTCAAACATATATGCGATAGCAGGTATGTGGGCTGAGGTACAAAAGCTAAGGCAAATGATGAAAGATAGAAGAATTAAAAAGATACCAGGATGTAGTTGGATTTAAGTCCATAAAATTGTACACATTTTTTCTACAGAAACCAGACCAAAACCATAGAATCTGGAGGTTTATGCAAAGTTGGAAGAATTATCTTGAGAGATGAAGGCAGCAGGGTATATTCTAGATACAAGATCTGAATAAAATGATGTTGCGGAGGAGGGAAGTAAGTGAGCCTCTCCCACCATGGTTAGAAGTTGATAATTATATTTGGCTTGTTGAGCACATTCCCTGGAGCAACCATTAGAATAATAAGAAACCTTAAGAGTATGTGGAAACTGCCACACTGCAACCAAGAGATTCAAACGATTTCCAATAACAGTTATCTCATTCGATGAACGGTCATATGTATGGCTTCTATGACAATGCCAGTATACTCTTAGGTCAGAGACATTTCTTACTGCTGCCAATATCAGGATTTGTGTAATTGATTATAAATGAATATGCAGAGATGGAAATGCAAATAGAACCTTCTATGTTTATAAGATCTGCTTACACTCATTATTTGCGGCATGTATCAATTGTTGACCACACCTGTGGTTCTTCAGGATTCATTAATATCAATTTATGACCACTGTCATGTTCTTAAATTTGGCCAAGATAAAACATAGTGAGTAGGATCAGTAATGATATAACATAGCGAGCTGGATCAGTAATGGATTGAGGAAGGTGGAGATAACTGCACAGTAATTGCAGCAATAACTTTCCAAGAGTCCAATCCATGTTTGTTATTTTAGCTATGTTTTCTAGATTTAAGTGTGCAATGTGTAGGAGCCGTAGACTGCGTACTCTTTTAATACTTGATGTCTTAACCAATTTAGGATAGTATGGATATTCATATGGGTATTATAATCCTTATGCTTTGGATTAGTTGTAGGAAGAATTATAGAAGCATGTGAAATCTGGAGAGGAGGAACCAAACAAGTTTCTTTCCACCAATGGTTGCCAGCCACATGCTTCTAAAGCCACAGGTCACTGGTATCTGTTATGACCCCTAAGAACCACTCTGCTTAAACCAAGTTGACGCATCCAGTAATATCATGCCTTTATCTGTAATGGGAAGTCAGGGTAATCATCACTAGAACAAATTGGATAGAATTGTGAGACAAAGGTGTTTTATACGACATTACATATTCTGAAAGTTTTGCTAATAGGAAGAGAGGTTACAGGGGTGAAAAAACAATGAATTACATTCACCATTCATCCCTTTTACTACAAATACAGAATTATTTGTGTGAGAAATGGGCTGATTTGCCTTATATAATTATTACCAAAAACACGAGAAGTAATTATATTTAGTTTAGATTACTACTAGTGAATGTCATCTCTTCATCGCGATGATTTACATTGACCATTCATCCCTTTTACTACAAATAGAATTAGTTTTGCCTTATAATTATTATCAAAAACACGAGAAATAATTTCATTTTGTTTAAATGACTTCTATGAATATCATCTCAAGATGAGGAGATGACATACAAACATACGGGTACAGAAAAAGTTCTGGATGTTACTCTCTTGTATTTGATCAGTCATGTTGGGTGGCTCAATAATTGGATTGAATGCATGCATCCATTCCAAGGACGCTTTTGAGGGAGTCCAAATTGAAGTCACATTTAGCAGATCCTTCCGGATCTTGAAATGAGCTCTGTTATGAATCTATGACCATCAAAATTTACACTAAAAATCAAAAGCGGGCATCCAAGCTGGCCTTGTTATGAAGACACCAGATAATGTACTTCTGCCGCATTGTTATCAATTTTCGCTGCTCTTATGACATATAAATTGATTGTAATAATGATAATGTGGTAAGTATGAAGCTCTAATGTTTGGACTGGATGAACATTCATCCTCTTTCAGTGACAACACAGTAATTTTGCAATTCAAGCAAGATTCCTAGGAGATTGAGTTCCTTAGAGCAGGTTTTGATTTCAATGGTTAAGCTACAAAGGGGAAAAATATATGAGGATAGAAAAGAACATTTCATGTAAGGTTATGCTTAGAAGAAGAGTCCATGGGAGCCTACGATGTTTAACACAAATAGGTCTACATGATAAGAAGAGCGAGATTGAATAATGTAAAAGGTGCCTTTCAAAAAGCAATGGACCGGCACTCGGAGATTTAAAAATAGGATCATTGGGTTGAAAAATGGATATACAAAGCCGATTGCTTAAAAATTATATTACAAAACCACATGTTATATCATTATTGTTACCATGGATCAAGCAATTTAAAAATGGTTTGATTAAAAAAAATCTAAAGTGTTGGACTATTTTTGGAGTTGAATGGTTTCAAAAAATCCTTCTATGGATAAGTCTTGTTGAGTGCAAAGGCTTGATGTTATAAAAAAAATAGGCAAAGATCATGTCCTAAGTGAATTTAATGGAATGGATACCCCTTAGACCTTCACTCTTAGCTGAAGGAGACAATCATTCATGCAACCAATGCCACAATGTGCTAAATTTGGTGTTGTATGATATTTATCCTCTGATTAAAAAGTAGATTTCCTTTTGCTGCCGCTTGATTGAGGCTTACTCACCACATCATTGTAAGTGTACTTCATTCTAACTTGCAAAGGTTCAATTATTTTGTCATATAGGATTGCACCCATACTATTGTTGTTCTAGTACCAATTTTTACAAGATTATTTAGTTATTATAGGCATTGGACTTTCATAATAAGAACCTAATAAAAAATAGGGGAGAGAACCTAATAATCAAGTGGACTAACTCCACATCCCTCAAACTCGTAAATGCCAAGTCCAACGACCTTCAAATTTTCACCCTATGTTACTAAAATATTAACTTCTTAAAACCTATTGTTTGGGGTCCTAGTCATCAACAATGGACAAAAAACCATATATTTTGTTGGCTTTTGTCAATAAGTGGCACCTTTGAAAGGTTGACCAAAAGGGGCCTTAGTTGTTTTCTAGACCCACCAAAACATGTCAATTAAAATATCTAATCTTATGTGCCTAACCACTCTCCCACATATAACCCCTAATTTGACTTGTCCATTGACCGCTAGGCTTGGGATGAAAACTAGTTATGGTTGAGAAAAAATGCTCTAGGCTTGGTATCTCATTGATCTAGGAGCATCCTAGGGTGTAAGAGCAATCTCACATCACCTACAAAATATTTTCTTTGCTTTGTTAGTTCGTTTGCAAGTTTTCATTTGCATTCTAATTATCTCTACTCACTACAGATCCTACTGCATTTCACTGTAGATGCACATCTCACCTTGTGGTTGGGAAAATATGTTCTAAATTGATTCTAAAACATTGTATTCAATCCTTAAGAGATTTGGGTCACTACAAAGGAATAATTAGGTCTCTAATCTACAAGTAGACATTACTAGTTAAATCTTAACTTCTCTATAGTGGCTTGTGGCAACTTCCCAAAGCATGTGACAATAGATGAACACATTCCCAAGTACATTGGCCGCAAGAGAGCATATAGTGTGAACCAAATCAATATTTTGTATCACCATTATAGACACTTAAATTTCACATAAACCAAAACTTGTATCTTAACACAATTCTAATTCTATGTCACCATTTTCCCCACACTAATTTATCAATTTCAACACTTTCAACACCATCAGGTAATTACATAATATTGCATTTTCACAATCTCTAATTAACTAAATTAATATTTATGATTTAGTTAATTAATTATCTCTAATTAATTAATCATTTCTCCATTTATCCAAAATAAATTAATAGAATACCACATTCTCCATTATTCACAAATAAATAAAAAATATAAAAAATCAACTAGTCACATGTCTAATTGAAATTCAACCACCCATAAATCTCAACCATTCATTTGAATTCTACATCTTTAAATCTCAACCATTCACATAACTTGACAACCCTAAAATGTAACCTAAAATCATCTCACTCAATTTGAACCCTCCATCCATAATTAATCTCAATTATTCATCCTCTTGCTTGCTCTATAAGCTACCTAAACATCTCAAGAAATTAATCTAAACAATATCAACCCTCTATTTCAATCAAGTCTCAATTGTCCATCTTTTCATCAACACATCTATAAATAAACCCTCATCCTAAATCAAATCATGGATCATTAAGCTAAAATTTGTAAGTACATGTTGAAATGTCAAAAGATCTTCTTCAAGCCTTCATCAAATTGTCAATATAGGTCAATATTACATAGGATCTTGCACAACACACAAGAAACCACATGCAAGAGCACATTTTTTCAACAAGAAGGTGCAATGTTTAGTTTACATTGAGCATTTGTCATGCTTCCACCTTCTTAACTCAATATGAGGCGTTCTGGGTTTGGAAAAGGAATTCTCTAGTTTGCATGTGTTTTCCTCTCATTTTAATCCAAATCTAGGTTATATGTTTTGACACACCTAATGGGACCCATGGTTGTGACCTAAAATTGGTTTTGCAAGTCTTTGACAACTTGGTTTTGTCAATTTTGTAGGTTTTTCTATCATTTTCTATCACTTTTAAAAGTTTATTGTTTGTGCTATATGTGTTTCCAATTAGCAACATCTTCATTTAATTAGTAACATTTATATAGCTTTTGGTGACCTTTTATGGCAATTTCCCCAATTTCTAATTTGCGAAACATTTTCACATTTTGTTGCAATATTTTTGCTTAATGTTCAACATTTCTACTTCATCTTGTAACATTTCTACTTCATCTTGCAAAATTTCTACTACTTCCTAGGGATTGCATTTAGGGATTTAGTGTTTCTACTAATCCTATGGTTTTTTGCTAATCCTATGTAATTTATGCTAATCCTATGATATTTATACTAACCTTGTAGCATTTTGGCTAACCATTATGGTGTATACATTTCAAATGGCATAACATTTGCATATAATATCAAAGTTCTATGTTATTATAGATGTTGGAAAGCTAGTTTTGAACACTTTGTTGTGGATTAGGTATTGTTTTTTGTATTTATACATTTATACATTTTATTATTGATAGGCCCCCAAGCCAAACAATAATTAGGTATATATAGGATCTAGTGGATAGTTATTATGATCATGTTGAGTATTGTGTTCTTACTGAAGACTATTGAAGGTATCCCCCTCAAAATGGATTAGGATTTTTCCCCTCGAAGTGGCATATTATTATCAAGTATTTACAACATATTTCCTATTATATTCTCCTATTATACAATTTGTTTCATTACAAGTGGTATCAAAGCATGATCTTAGCACTGTGAAGGAAAGACACATTTTTCAATTTTGGAGGTCATTTTGGGCAGAACATATCTCTCTCATTTTGGTGATTTATTTCTTAATTTTTAAAGGGTTTTCAAGATCACATTGAGTTTTCTATAGAATAAATTTGAAGAAAATTAGAAAATAACTCAAGGATTCATTATAGAATTAGGCTTATATCGGAGTTTTCACCTAGTTCATTCCCAAAGTTGAAAATCAAAGATTTTTTTCTACTATTTAAAGGGTTTATAAAAATATATATTTATCTAGGTATAGTCTATATTTGAGGTCATTTGAATTAGAAATAAATGATTTATCATGAAATTAGTGTTTCCACAAATTCACTCCTAAGGATGCAAATTGGTGAATTTCTTGGAGATTTTTTCTACAAAGTGAGATATAGAGATCCTAATAAGTTACAATAAAAAAAATAGATTACTTTGGCGTGTTCTGTGTCATTTATTGCAATACTATTTTCTTACACCATGGTGGGGTCTTCCACAAGAAGCAAAAATGATCCTATCACACCTAGAAAATAGCTAGACAAGGATGATAGAAAAATTGAGGATATTGATCCTAATGATATGAAGGATGAAAAAATAAGGTTAAGGATCTATTTAATCATTAAAGGCAGAGATGATATCCATGAGAGGAGACATCATTTCATTGTTGAGGAAAATGGATTACCTTATGAGTGGTATGAACTCCAAGAGATTATACTCACATAATAACAATTGAGAGAAATATGGTTATTCTTAGGGACATGATGCTCATGGGTTTGAATCAGATTTCAATGGCTAGCACTCATATGATAACTCAAAACTTGCTACAAATGAGGAGGAGAAGGAGGATATCAAGAACAAGAATAAGAAGAACAAT
Source organism: Sequoia sempervirens (assembly GCA_007258455.2). Lineage (NCBI taxonomy): Eukaryota > Viridiplantae > Streptophyta > Pinopsida > Cupressales > Cupressaceae > Sequoia > Sequoia sempervirens. The sequence goes on from VDFB02000003.1 coordinate 23,957,905, forward strand.
ATCAAGAACAAGAATAAGAAGCAAAAGGAGAAGAAAAAGGAGTAGAAGAAAGAAAATAAGTAGAGGAGGAAAACCAAGGAGAAGAAGTCAAATCAATAACATATCTCCATGCATTGTCACTATTTGGAGAAATTAAAAAAGGATTGTCTTCTAAAATGGATTCTAATTAGGGCATTTAATCAATGCTAGGACATCGTCTACCACCCTTCAACTCTTCATCAATTCTACAAAAATGGAGGAGGAGGAGGAGAATATCAAGAACAAGAATAAGAAGAACAATATCAAGAACAAGAATAAGAAGTAGAAGGAGAAAGAGAAGGAGAAGAAAAAGGAGTACAATAAAGAAAAAAATAGAGGAAAAATAAAGAGAAGTCAAACCAATAACAAATTCCCATGCGTTGTTATTATTTGGGGAAATTCAGAAAGGGTTGCCTCCTAAAAGGGATTCTAATTAGGGCATTCAATCAATGCTATGGTATAATTTACCACCCTTCAATTTTTCATCAGTTCTACAAAAATAGATTAGACAAATGGAAGAAAAATGCCAACACCAACAAGAGCTACCCTCTAGTCTTGAGGAGAACAAGCACAAAGAACAAAAGATAAAGAAGATGCAAGTGGATCAATGTAGAATTATAACACAAAAAATACTACCTAAGCTAGATGTAGAGGGAAGGTGATTGAATTAAATTGTGGATTGATATTGAAGATAAACTATCCTTGTAGTTCTATCAAATTGGTAAATGTATTTGGATCAATCCTCGGGAATTTTTTGGTAGTTTCCTTAGTTTATTCCTAAGTGTCAATTTGGGAATCGTAGACTTGTGAAAGGTGTTGCGACAGTTTACCTAAGGGCTGAAAACAATGAACTAAATGGGGTTGGATACAACTAACACACAATCTGTATTTGTTTCATAAATCTATCTTTTTAGACTTCCTATCACTTTTGTGACAGGAACCTGTGCCAAGAACAGTCTACAACAAGGATAGATTAATGACAAGCAATAAGACAAAATTAATGCTTCACACTGAAAAATGAATTAACAGAATTTAATTAACTAATGGAATTGAAATGTAAATTGCTAAACTAAATGCACATGTATTGGTAAACACACTGATTAGGTCTTATTGAAATATAATATGCTAAACTAAATTCACATGTAACAACAAACACACTGGTTAACACTTATTGAAATATAATATGCAAAACTAAATTCACATGTAACAACAAACACACTGACTAACAGTACACCCAATGGTTATAAGCTAACACAGTGATTAAAGATTAAAAATAGATTTAAAACTAAAAAGACTTATTACCACACAACATACTAATACTATAATGATTCACCAGGTAACCAAGGAACTGGGCCTTTCCTTCTTCAATTATCAGGTGATGAAACTTTTGAACAAAAGCTTACTCCATGCTAATCAATGCTCATACAAATGGTATTTGAATTACATCTTTAAAACAAAACAATAGTTTATAGATGCATATATCGATATCAATATGAGTCTTAACATACATATTTATAGATATCACGAGCCTCTAAGTGTATAACTAATGCTAAAACAAAGCATATAATTGTCTAGGTTGTTTTGGCCTACGACCAACAATCGTAGAAGCTAATTAAAAATAGATTACAAACCTTGATATTGTTTCAAAACAAATTAACAACTCAAACTAGACTTAACAAATCAAAACACCTTGGAGAGGGCATTTTGAATTTTTTTGAGGGGATTGATGTTGGGGAATCTGAGGATGATGGTGATCCTGATCGGGGGTTGCTATACGTTGCCTGGCACTCTGGGATTTGGTCAGTTACCCTTTTGCTAGTCCGTCGATGGGAGTTCTCTGCAGTTCGTTTTGGGCTTTTATGGCTCTGCTGCTGGTGTCAGTTCTCTTGCGTGGGATGTGTTTGGAAGGCTTGAGTGGCCTATTCATTTCCTGTGTTGTTCTGTGGGAGGTGTGGTTTCACCCTTCAAAATTGTTGTGGACAAGGTTGACGGATATGAGGATGGGGATGAAGGATCGAATGACGTTGATGAGGATGGAGCCTGGTTGGTTTATGTCATTGTGGTGGTTGGAGGTTGGTTGATTCCTTCTTGGCCTAGTGTTGTTGGTGGTCGTCCTGTTGTTCCCTCTGTTGAACGGGTGCATCTGTACTGGGCTCCTTTTGTGGCTTCTGAGAACGGGAGTTGGTTTTATTTTTCAAAGCTTCATGTTGGTGGTGGCTTTGTCGGTTCCGTCTCGAATGGAGTTGTTGTTGCCTCTTGGCTCGGTGTGGGCCTTAGGTCAGATATCTTCCTTTTGGGTGTTTCAGAGATGTTTTGGATTTCCCCATGCTCTACCAGTGTTGGTTTGGTCGTTGTTGTTCCTTGTGTCATTTTAGTTCTTCCTGCCCTACCTCATTCTCTTGTTCGAGTCTGTGGGGATGGTGTCCCTGTGGGTTTGGGGAATGTTTTGGACATGTCCTTGTTGTCCTATTATGGTGTGAGCCTAGGGTCTGCTGGCCTAGGTTTTGCTGCTCCTATTGTGTTTGTTCTGGATGCTTCTTCCCACCCTGCCTTTCTATATTGGGGGGTGAGTTGGGTGTTTTGGGTTGTTAGTAGGGTGCTAGGGTTGGTTACTGTATTACCATGCTCTGCGGTGCTGAGCTAGTTTGGTGGGTTTTTGGTTGGCTATGGGAAGTGCAACTCCTTGGTGGTTGCTTCTTTGTTTCAGGTTTTAGAGGTGTCTATGGCCTTTCATAACATGGTTAGCTACAAATTTTGCTTCTACAAAATGTTGGTTTTGTTGTTTTTCTGCTATGGGCTAGTGCTGTGTAGGGTGCTTGGCTTGGGATTGGTTCATACTAAACCTTTGTTAAATTTTTTGGTGAAAGCCCATCTTTTTTTGGTTGGTCTCATGAAGGATGCCCTGCTTTCCTTGTTGGTTAGTTTGTGCAAGGGTTTGGACTGGTTTTGGGCCAAGACTTGTGCTTGGCTAGTCGTTGTTTATGTGACAAATGTCATTCTCAGGTGGATGGTGTTGGGTTCTTGGTTGGTTGGTGGCCCCTTGTGGTGGTCGGTGCTTGATCTAAGGAAGGAGTTGTTGGTTTTACAGTATCTTAGGTCAATTGTGTTGGCTGAGAGGTTGGTGTTTTCCTTCCATTTGTTTTCTTCCTTCTAGGTGCCAAAGGAGGAGGTGCTTTCCTTTTCTATTGGAATTCTTGCTTGCTACCTTTTTCTACTATCGTTGTATTTATTCTATTGAGGTGAATATTGCTCCTATTAAGGTGGTTCCCTCTCCTATTGAGTTGGAGCTAGTGGTTGTAGAATTGGTGGGAAGTGCTTCTCTCTTCAGCTGGTTCCTATTGAGGTGGAACATGCTTGCTCTGGAGGGAGGTTTCTTTGGTAGTTTTGGTCCCCACTTCTTCCTCTCCTATAGAGGGGAGCCCTATCCTTTTGAGGTGGTTTTGGATTTGGTGTCTAGTTGGATGGTGTAGTTAGAAGAACATTTCTCTACTGCTACTTGGGTTTTTTACCCCTCATATGGTGGGTATCTGGTGGGCTCAGTTTTTCCAAATTTGAGCAGGAGGTCTGCAACAATTCTACTACTGTAGGTGGTTCGTTGTCTGACTATTCTTGGCAATTTTTTTGGGCCCTCGGTCTTTTGTGGGAATCTGTAAGGCTCAATTTTGTCTATTTTGAGCGAAAGGTCTGTTGTAGTCCAGTTGCTACAGGTGGTTTGTTGCCTGGTTGTTTCAGGCAGTCTCTAGGGGTTGATGTGGTGTGGGTTGTTTCCTGGCTCATAGCTTTGTTAGTTGTTGACCTTGGACTATTGATTGGTCCTGTGTGTTTTGTCACTCCTAGTTGTCTGGTGACCAGGTGTTGTTTGTCCTCTGCTGTGTTTTTGCGATTCTTCTGCTGGTGATGTTCTATTTCATTTAGTCATGTCCTTTTTTAGCTTTGTTAAAGGTTCTCGGTCCTTTCAAAACCTTGCTCGTTCTGTTTGGCCCCTGTGGCTCATTGTGTAAAGGGTATGACACCCTATAAATGTTGCTTATCTTATCAAAAATAAATTAGAACAGACCCGGAGAAAATGACACATGACTTTGAGTGGCTTCATCTCCACTCCATCGGTGCTCTTGCGCCCACGTGCTATCCACCTAATTATCCCCTGCTATCTTAGTCATGAAGATAATCAATAAATAATTGGAGGTTTTGATATACTTGTAAGTTTTTATCTTTTGTTCGCATTTTATAAAATATCCTCATTTCATTAACAAATAGTGATAGGAACAACAAAGGATACTATGAAAATGAAAAAGGTAAAGGGAAAATAAAAGGTAAAAATGATGACACATTTCACCCCCATCAAAAGGCACATCTTGGACCCAAAGATAATTTTCCAAATACACATGAATAAGTTGAGAAAAATGATAGTCCCAAGGTACCTCATTAAATGGAAGTATTTATTGGTTAAATTTACGACATGGGAAGATGGAGATTTTATGGAAAAAGCATCCACAAAAGATTAGCATTGAGGACAACACTTTTGTAAAGAGGTGGGGTAGGGGGCAATGTTATGCCCTTAATCCTACAAAGTGTATTGAGTTATGTGTAGTTGGATTGTGACTTCCTTAACTCTTATAGAAGTTATATAATCATTATTATAATCATATATAGATAATTAGGTTGTCTTAGAGGGGTTTTAGTTAAGTATCTAAGTCAGCTTGGGTGATAACCAAGACATAATTAGGTATATATTGGAGCTTGTGTATAGTTATTACCATCATGTTGATTATTGTTTTGTATTGAAGACTATTAGATGTATCCCCCTCAAAGTGGATTAGGAGGTTTCTCCCTCGAAGTGGCATATTATTATTAAGTATTTGTAGCATATTTTATATTATATTCTTCTATTATACAAGTTTCATTACAATTATCATATTTACACCATGAATAACCCTCATATGCAAATTTTACATGTCTGAGACCCTAAACAACCAAATTAGTAACTTTTGAATGCAAGATCATGAGCCAAATATTTAATTTAAAACTAAATCTTGTTGGAATATGAAATCAATTTTATTATTATTTCATCAGTGATGAATTCTAGCAATAATGAATAGTCAAGATTGATATCTAGCTAGTGCTTCAAATATGCACTCAACATGGTTGAAGGCCTAATATTCAACTGAGGGTTGAAGTGGCGGGGGGTCCTAGGGGGCTATCATAGCCCCACTAGACATCGAATGATGTTATATGCTAAAGGTGTTTCCAATGAAGATTTTTTTTGGAACTCCCTATTTTTGGTAAATTTGACAAAAAATCGACATGTAGTTGCATGAGTCACACTTTCTATTTTTGGAAATTTTTGTTTGACAAGGACTCAACAACTTGGATTTATTATACTCTTTCAAATTCATATTTTTTGTAACTTTTGAAGGTTTTTGTAATTGCAAATTTCCCGAGAAATAAAAATATGAAAGATCTTTGCTCATGGTTTTTTCCTGGTATAATTTTACTAAGTTTTCTACTTAAATACTATGCTAAATTTGTGCTTTTTTTTTCTCTATTTATTTTACACTGTAATTTTTCTTACAAATCTAAACATCTAAATCTTAATATTTGAATCAACCTATCTTTCTAGTATATTTTTTGTGTGTGTGTATTTGTGTGAGTTGGTTGCATATGCTCTCCTCTTACACCTTGAGTGATCTTGAAGATTAAAAATAACCCTCTTTATTATCTTGTGTATGCCATCATGACTAATATATGTATGCTTTCCTCTTGTGCCTACTATGATCTTCAAGATTAAAAGTTGATTTTTTATTTATGTATCCTAAGGGTATTTTATGTATGCTTTCCTCTTTGACTTCAAGCAATCTTGAGGATCAAATGTGATTATTCATTTTTCTTTTCTATTTCTTAGGGGTTTAGAGACTTTAGAAATGAAATCTAATCACTAGCCAAAGCCCATGTTCTAATTATCTATACAAATTCCATGGAGAAGTTGTAATTTTGGATTGAGCTGAATTCCCCTAAAATAGGCTCCCAATTGAAGGAAGGTGGTAGGTTAGCCTCTCAATACATGATATTAGATAGAGCCCTTGTCTCACAGACTTTCTTAATTAGCTTCACAACATTAACCTCTTATGTAAATCCAAAATATTAAGTTCTTGATGTTAAACAATCCAAACTATAAACAATAAATCCATAAAATTAACCTCTTATGTAAATCCTTCATTACCCAAACCTTCATAGCCTAACAACAATCCAATCAACCCAAGCAATCCAATAAATCTAATTAATCTAATCCATCCAATCAACCTAGCTTGACTATGAAGGATTTTATCCAACTAATAGCAAGGAATCATAATTGAAAGTATGAATTTGAGGAGTCATGTCATACTCCTTCTCAATCATATCATTCTCTTGCAAGTACAAACACATTGTTGATATTGGAATTACTAATTTCAAGCACATTTAAGCTATCCAGAATCCTCCCAATATTTCCATTTCCACGAGTAAACCACACAAGAAGTTAAACTTAGAAAATCCACTTTTTTAATGCAATCCAGAATGATAATTATCAATTACAAGAACTTTTTTTCATTTGTCACAAAGTGGAAAAGAACAACTTAAATCTAGAGTGATAATTGTCAATTGCAATTCAATGATGATTTATAACAATAAAGTACTTTTGAAAGGTTTAAGTATTAATAAAGTATTTTGTGGGTTGTAGGAAGGTGAGAGTAGATTGTCTTGGCTAGGAACCACAAAGAAGGAATCATTCTATAAAACTAGTTGTTGGTTGAAACACAATAACATTTAAGCTAAACTATCAACATGTAGAGAAAACAACAAGAGAAAATATAGAGTATAGACTCTTTATGTCAAGGATTCGACAATAAAATAAAATGAAATCCCATAATAATTTCCTAGATGTTTGTAGTAGTCTCCTAGATGAATTCATTTGGAAGTAAATACATGGACTTTGCTTAACCAATAGCTTATGACAATTGATATAGTCTACATAAAAAATATAATTTTTTTTGTATTGATCTATGTAATGAATCAATATAATTTTTTAAATCAATCTCAACACATGAGAAACACATAGGTGTACATGATAAATAAAATTCTAGAGATTAGTCAAACAATATATAGTAGATAATGTAGTGTAAATTGGTAATTAAGTATAATACTTCTTTGAAACTCACTAGGAATGGAATATGCAAGTGAATAGTGATTTTGACTATGCAACTTACTTGGATAAGGCAATACACAAACAATTGTTAAATTTGAAGGAGCTAAATGTTCCTCTAGTTTTCAAACATTATTCATTGTTAATGCATATGATTCTTTGGAGTGGTGTGAAATCTTGGAAGGGATTTATGGATTTGAGGACACAAGATGAGAAGGGCAAAGACTTTCCTATACAATTATGGATCCACATTTGGGAACAACATTGCAACAATTCCTAATTTGTTTTCTTTCACAATGGATTAGTACAATAAATTTTGGGTAATCTTGACTGCAGGCCTACATAAGGATTACAATGAACATAAAGAAAATACTAAGGCCTCTGCAATTCAACCCCCAAATAAAATTGAACCACAACTGGGGTGATTGGTACTTGCATAGTGGTTCTACAATTTTCAGAGTCTATGGTGCATCCATGCAACCCCATTGTTTTCCCATATATGTGTCATACAAATTAGCTTTCATGGAGATTATGTGCAAATGGATAGTATGGAAAAAGAACATTTTAGACTTTCCAAAAAGGGATCATTTATCCCAGGGCAATATAGATCTCCCCACTTTAATACATTACATCAAAAGAAGTTTTGGAGAATTTCTCCTCAATGTAAAAGAATTTGAATGTGAAATTTGGAAAGGTTAGAAATTGTGACCCAGAAGGTTTCATTGATACGGAGAGAAGAAAGAGATTAAGTTTGGCTTCCAACATCAATTTCTATATACTGAAGATGTCATCAGAAATTCATTCGTTGATGCAGAAGTTAAGGCAAGGAAGCAAGCCCAACTTCACAAAAATGAAGTTGAAGAGAAGAGATTTAAAATAAATCCTATCTGAGTCCTTACTCCCAAATTGAAGATCCTTTCAAGAAGAAAATGAAAATGTTAAGAGGAATATGATAATGAAACCTTTATGAATATGATCAAGTTGGCAGAAGAAACAACAAGAAAGAAGAGGGAAGAAGAGATGGCTAAATTGCAAGGTAGGCTAGCTCAGTCATCAGCTATCCTTGCCCAATCTTCCCAACCAATGGAAATTTTGAATTAACTAGTGGTTAACCCACTTGTAGAGTATTCATAGGAGACCGGGGGAGAAAACACTATGGAGGAGCAATCAACATAACATATTCCATGAGATGAAGAGGTTCATCATAGATTCCCCTCCCCCCATGTCAGGGATGCTATTGATGAATTTGTACCACAAGAGAGAATGATTATTGATACTTATGATGTGAATAATCCAGTTGAGGACATGAAGCTAAAGGCATGTGGGGAGCTTATGAATGATGAGGCTTTTGTTCAAACACAAGAATTTAAGGAATTTGTTATTCAAGTTAAAGGTGAAAATTTCAAGGAAAGAATTGAAAAAGCAAAGGATGGAGTGGATCCCTCACAACAAAAGGAGATTGAACAACAAGTGGCATCTGAGATTGAGAAGGAAATTTCCAACATCTCCCATATTGAAGGAAAGCTATTGGTTAAGTAAAGTGTAATTCTTTTGTTACCAAAATGGGACTTGATATCTGCCCTTTCTCTTGAAACAATAAGAAATGATGCAAATCCATGAATTTTAGAAGAGAAATATGATAATGTTGTATTTGATTTAGGGTTCAACCCTATATTTCACACATTGGCTATTTGGTTTATGACACCAAATACTGGGAAACCAAGGGTTATCAAGTCAATGGGAGAATTACAGGAGAGGTAATGGTTAAAAGAACCTCGGAGATCACCCCCACACAAGCACCAAAATTGACCCAAAATTGACTATCCATGTTGAGTGTTGACACTACAAAGATGGCACAAGAAAGATGTAATCAGTTGGATAATTTTAATAAGTTACAAGAAGAGTACAATAAGGGAAATTCTAGGATCCCTCTAGATAGATCAATAGTGCCATAAATTAAGGCCCCTCCACCATCCACCTCCTCATAGAAATTTTCTTTACATGATAGGGAGACATTGTCTTTGAGGATAAAAAGATTAAAAGAGGAGTTGGACATGGTGAGAGAGAGAAAAAAAGGCTAAAGAGGAAGCTAGCAAAGTGGTTACTAATTTTATTGATGATATCCTAGGGCATAGGATTGCTTGTATTTTGCATAATCTTGAGAATGTTTGGAGTGTGTTTAGGAATATCCATGAAGCATATAAGAAAAATTTTGAAATTCAAGAAAAAATTTCAAAATGTTTGGAGCAAATGGAGCATGAGGGTAGATGTCATAAAGGAGATGAGAAGTGTAGATGTTGATCTTGAGGCTCCCACAAACTTGCCTGAAATTCTTCAAGGAATTGGATTATTAGGAGAGATTTATAAATTTTAAAGGAAGTTAGATATTTAGTTCAAATGAAAGTTGAAAATGTTTCAAGACATGGAAACCAAGGGGATGCCCAAGATTCTTGGTGTGCAAGTGAGTTAAAGTCTTATGCAAAATGGAAGGAAGAGTTTGGAAGCATATTTCCTTCCTTGTCAACATATATTTACAAAGATGGAAAACTAGAGTTGGCACTATTGAACTCGATTGATGACATTCAAAATGGAGGTGAACTTGGAAACCTATGTAAGAGAAGCTAGGGGTATCATGTATGCAAGATATCATGCACACAAAACCAAGGTGCAAAAATTTCTTGCTTTGAATCAGCCTACTGAAGAGGAATACAACAAATGGCTCAAGAAGTTTACATAGTGAGCCTAGATTCAAATTATGTTTAAGTTGTTTCTTTTTAATTGTTGACGTGGAGTTGGTTTTTGTCTTTTGTGCTTGTGCTTTTGGTTCCTGAAATTTTGCAAGATAAAAAGGAAAGTGAAGGCAAAGGAATAATCAGTTCAAAGTACAACCACTTTCTACAATGAGCACTTTTTGGAGGGTGAGGGAAATCTTCTACAACTACAATGATAATTGTATTTTTCCTTTTAGAATATTCTCTCCACGAGTAGTTGTAGTCATATTTTGAAATGTAAATGCATTTCAAATGAATATGTGACATGTGTAAAATAGGCCTAAAGCTTGTTTTGCTCCCTTGTTCTTATAAAAGGGAATTCAAGGCCATTTGCATAATTTCTTGGAGAAACTTTTGTATTGCAAAGCATATTGAATAGAGTTTGTACTTTCAGTCTAGGTTATTGTCTGAGTATAGAATTGTTTGTAGTTTACAGGTTTTGTACAGCAGTAATAGCATTAGTTTTGAATATACAATGGAATGTTTTTGATCCAATTGTCTCCTTATATATGCTTTATACAATTTGTGAATGAAAGCTAATCAATTATCATTGTATTCATCTTCATATTCTTTCATGTGTTGGATATTTGTGTTATAGATTTTACTTAAAGAGTAAATTAAATATGCTTTAATGGGAATGTTGAATTGTATGAATGTATGCAAGGATTTGTAAGTAGAGTTGGTTAGATGTCTTAAAGTGCAGTAGTGTAAGACATTACTATAAAGTTTTATGATATTTGGGGAAAAATATCATTATACAAGTCTCAATTGCATTCATTTTAACACCATTCCCTAGGTTAAGGCACCCATCTCTCACATTTATGTTTGTTACAATCTCCATGGTCTCACACTTGAAGAACAATCACAAATTTTACTTTTAGTTTGAATTATTTGATAATTTGATGTTGTTGCATGTTCTCCTTCTATGAATTTTTGAAATTCTTAAAGGATTTTTCCAAATCTTCAAATTTTCATAATCATCAAGAAAATTTGTCGAGAACATATCTGCTATTTACAGTATTTGGGATAATTGGAAAAGGAGATCTTTCAAATAGTGTCAGGGATCGCCCTACCGAGTCTTGCAGAGCCCAAAGTGAAGAGGGAAAGTTTTATCCAACTTTCTCCTAGTCATTGGCCAATCCCTCAAAGGAATTGATCATTAGGAATGGTAATCCTATAGATTATTTTGATGATTGGGTTGGGAATTAAAAAACACCAATAGGATCCTCTTGCCAGATAGGAGTGGGAGGTTTTTTAGCTTGACATTGGTAGAGGTAGTAATTTTGATGGTGGGGAGGAACACTAAGTACATGTGAGGAGAGTGTGTATTGGTGCAGCTTTACAGAGACATGCACCTGGTGTGCTACAGGGAGGGGTGAGTGTCACCCATGTGACACTTCTATAGGTATGGGCCTGGTAGCATATCAAGATTGTGCAACTAGTGATAGATGGGACAATGGAGAGGCAAGAAAATGAGCTAATTGTGTTTGAGTATAGAGGGACTTTAAACTATATGAATATTAGGAGTTTAGCTTATTGGAGGTGGTTGATGGACGAATTGAGATAGGATCATATAGTATGGAGGCCATATCAAGTGTATGATTTTCAGGCATAGGCCTAATACAACAAGAGGTGCATGAGGTTTATGTTCACGAGATGCTTCCTAACTGAGTGATAGTCGTACATCATCGAGATGCACCGTCAGGATAGAGTGACTAGATATTTGGGATTCGATAGGATATTCTAGAGCAAGGGGAGAGATACGTGTAGTTGACATGTAAGACGAGCATATGGGAGCGACAAGTGACTCTATAGAGGGCAAGGGTGTCATGAGATCACTTGGAGAAGGAAGGATGGGATTGGAGAGGGGTGTTGGATGACCTGGGCATCACATAGAGATGCAAAGTTGTGGAGGGAGAGGAGGCCAAAGAGGATCATGCCTAAAAAGATGATATCAGACACCTTGAAAGGTACTAGTGGTAGAGGGGGAGGAGGGAGAGGCTGAGGTGGAGGTAGGGCATGAGGAGGCCCCAAGATGGAGGGTGAGGCAATAGGTAGTGTGGCAAGAGGGAGAGTGTGTGGTAGAGGAGGTTGTAGAGGAGGAGAGAGATGGGATGGAGATGGAGAAGGAGTTGCAGTGGGTGATTGTGTCACACAAACCACATCCAGTAGGAGGAATAGATGATTATGCAACGATATTGATAGGGGAATAGGCTCAGATCACATAACTATAGAGACTAGTAGCATAGGCTAAGGAGGACCTACAAATGAGGACTGTCAAGAGCGATAGTCTACAAGGGCAAGTGAAGGGGTTACATGTGGTACAATAAGGAGAGGTGAGCACCATCATGGTAGAGCATGACATTTTATAGATGGAGGTGTAGAGATTACAGGGTATGGTTGATACGCTGATAGCTAAGAGAGATAGACTCAAATATTAGTCGACATAGTATAGGGTCTGCTAGAGACCATGACAACAGAGAGAGACAACCTATAGTTGGATTAGGAGGCATGAGAGAGGGATAGAGGGAGGATCTAAGCAGATAGAGACATATACCATAGCGAGTGGGATGTGGTGAGGGATGAAGGAGCAGATAGATGGGAGTTTTTTTGAGTGATCTGAGAGGTTGAGTACTATAAGACACTATATTTCAGATATGTGTTGGCAAAGCTGAGACATCCCTCCTTCTTGGAGGTAGAGAGTGTGAGGCAAGAGAGATCGGGGAGATCGGGGAATTCGTATAGGAATGGAGGAGGCATAGGACCACCTGGAGGTAGAGGAGGAGGAGGAAGAGAGGGATCAGTGGGGTCAGTACCACCATAACCTCAACATTCAGACATAGGTAGCAATGGCTATAGGGGAATAAATGGACACAAGGATCCAATTTTGATAGGTTCACAAGTTGTGATGTGGCAGATGTGTATGTTTCATGTACATATTTTGATGAGATATCCCATTGATTGTACTGATATTGATTCATGTTAGACATGATGTATCATATGTATATGGACATTTATTTTTTATAGACCTGTATAAGGACTCTTGTATTATTTCATGGACATTATGGAATGTTATGATGGACATTATTATGGACTTTATTATGATAGATATATATGGCATGGATGATGGTTATTGATAATTATGGATGTTCATGATATGTTTTTATGGTTTTGATTGATTTATGCTTGATGTGTGGATGATGATGATTGTGATATATGATATATGATATGATTTATGTTTATGCGTATGTGATGGATAGCGATGATTATGATGATCATGGGATGTGATACTAACTATTTGTGATGTAGGATGTGATGAGATTGATTTATGTATATGACGCACATGTAGTGATAACCAACGTGTGTGATGCAATATGTATGTATGGATTTACATGTAATGGTTTTTTTTGTTTTTGATTATGCTAAATGTTGTGGATGCATAATGAAATGAAGATGGATGTATATGAAATGCGAATGAAATAAATCTAATGTAATCCATGAAAATGGATGGTAGATGAACCTAACACAAACTAATGAAATGGATAATGAACTAAATGCAGACTAATGCAATGGATGATAAATGGAATAAAGGAAAGATGTTTAAAATCAAGACTTTAAACAACTGAATGAAAAAAAAATGAGAATGAAATGAACAAAAGATGCTTAGAATAATAAATCTATATTATTCTAAACAACATAAATGACAATAAAATGGAAAATGAAAAATGAATAAGATTCTTAAAATAGAAAATCTATTATTTTAAACAACTTAAATGATAATGAAATGAAAAATGTATAAGATGCTTAAAATAAAAATATATATGTTATCCTAAACAACTTAAATGATAATGAAGTGATAATGTAAAATGGATAAGATGCTTAAAATAAAAAATCCATGTTATCCTAAAAAACTTAAATGATAATGCAAAATGAATAAGATTCTTAAAATAACAAGTCTATATTATTCTAATCAACTTAAAATGATAATGCAATGATAATGAGACGTGAATGATGAAGGCATGATAGTATGAGCTTAGTGAACCTATCAAAATTGAATTGACCTATTAGGGAAATGGATAGGGGATCTCATTTGCACAACCAAAATTCAATGATTAGGAAAGAAAATGATAAAAACAAGAATGAAAATGATAGAAATAAATGATAGATGATAGAATGGAAGATGAGGGAAATTGTGACCAAATCAAGAAATTTAATTTTTTATGCATTATGTTGTGATGTAATGAGAACTTAATTTAATATAGCATGTGATACCATGCACAAAGGTATGAAGAACCAAGGCGACTCACATTGCATGCATAGAACTGACACAACAAACAAAAGGTTAGTCCAACATCCTAAAGTCATGAAAGGCTTTGGTGGGGCCAACGTTGGAAAACCAAAAACACAAAGGATTCCTCAGCGTAACAAAAAATCACAAGGATCTTGGTGGGTACTACGCAGGACAACCAATAAAACATAATCACATAGAAAACCAAGATATGCCCCTAGTTCTACCAATCAAAGTGCACCATGATATGATGGATCATGGTGACCTAGAGTTGGTATAGTAGGAATCACAAAAGATAAATAAAATACAAAAACACCAAGAAATTGCAATCAATATTAAATATCCTTTTCCATGAGGATGATAGGTGGATGAATTGATGTTGTCTGATGTGAGGAACAATATATCCTACAAAGACCAAAGATGGATGGAATTGATGTTAATATCAACATAACATTGGATACTTAAGATAGATTGAAACCTTAAGGGAATAATGAACTTTTTTGTTAGGAACCAGATATATAGGGACTCTTGGTGACACGACAGACATGAAGATGGACCCTAAGGGATAAACCTAGGCCTTGGGGGATCATCAATGATGGCCTTTCCTACATGAAAGCATAGAGGCAACACGGTTTAACAAAGATGATGGATGATGGATGATGCAAGACCTAATGATAAGTAGATATAATGATGGAACCTAGATGATGACACAAGATCAAATAGATGGACACTATATACAATTGATGAGGACCAAAAAAATCCCAATTAATACAAGGATAATGGATTGGGAGACCAATTATGATTCTATAGGTACACTCCAAAATAAATGGATAAAGCTCAAGAATTGGGATAGTAAATCTAATCTATCTAATGCTCAGTCATAATGTACCATGCAATAGGTAACAGGATGGGGATGGATAGTGGATGTGATATGGATGGTAGGAACAAGATTCATGGGATGGATAGGATGATGCATAAGCATAAAGGAAAATGGGATACAAGGTAGATAATGATTCAACCCTCTATGAATGGTGCCTATTTCCATGTTTTCACCAAACGTACTTATCCAAGGCACCACCAAGGGTGGTTTTCACTAAAGGATGATTTATTTCTCTTTACTATTGATATTTTATATTTTGATTTTTTTGACACTTTTTTGTACTTTTTGGGTTTTTTGCTTTTTTTGTATTTTTCTAGGTGGGGTAACCCAACTGACTTGGGTATAAAACTGCTTGAGATGAATAATGTTGATGTGCTCATCCAAGGGTTCTCCCTTGGGTGTATCAAGTTGATAGGCCCCATAACCATATTTAGCTGTGATGACATAGGGACCCAACCAATTGGCTTCAAATTTTCCTTTCTTTTCTTGATCTTGTTAGGTACGCTAATTTTCTTTAAGCACAAGGTCACCAACCTAAAACTTTCGAGGACAAACTTTCTTATTATATCTTCTCTTAAAATTATTTTGACAGGCTTGAAGATGATTGTAAACATTGATACGTTGTTCATAAAGAAGCTCCAACCGACTTAGGCACACAACACAATACTCCTCATCATTGATCAATTTCTTCAAAGAATCATGAAGTGATGGGATTTCAGCTTCAATTGGAAAGTTAGCATTGGTGCCATATACAAGGGAGTATGGAGTAGCATTGATTGGGGTAAAAATGGAGGTGTGATAGGCCCAAAGGGAGAAATTTAAATGAAGTTGTCAATCATAACTAGTAGTATTGAAAAATTTCTTTAGGATTTTGATCAAGGTTTTATTAGTTGCTTCGACTTGACCATTACCTTGTGGGTAATAGGATGTAGACCAAAGTTGTTGGATATAAAATGTTTCACATGCTAGTTCTTGAATGGCTTGCCAATATCAGTTATGATGGTCAATGGGATACCATATTTGTAGAGAATATGGTATAAGATGAACTTTGACATTTAGGTGTTGGTAATGGGACCCTAGTGAAACAGATGTAGCAGAAATATAAAGCAACATCGTTTTTCCCGCTATAGGAGGCATTAGGGTGGGAGGATTATCGAGATACCCCTTGATGTTTTCAAAACCCTATTGGAATTCTAAATCTCATTTGAATATTGTATCTTTATGGAGGATATGCATGAAAGGTTGACACTTATCAACAAGTTGAGCTATAAAGTGTCAGATTGATTATAATTTTCCTTGTAAACTTCTCAACTGCTTTAAGTTCCTAGGTGGGGGAATTTCCATGATAGCCTTGACCTTTTCTAGATCAACTTTGATATCTCATTTGGGATACAATGAAACCCAAAAAATTTCCTGAGGTCACACCAAATATGCACTTAGGATTTAAAGCAATTGTTAATTCTCTAGTCTATTAAAAATCTACTTCTGAATCTTGGGATGCTCTTCTCTAGTCTTAGATTTTCCCAATAGGTCATCAACATAATTCTCCATTATGATGTGAATAAGATCATGGAGAATGACCTTCATGGCACATTGGTAAGTTTCCCTTGCATTCTTTAGACCGAAGGGCATGACAATATAACATAAGGTCCCCCAGGGAGTAGTGAAAGTTGTTTTGTGTTGATCCTCAATTGTAATTCTAATATGATTATACCCAAAAAATCTATTCATGAGAGATAACATGGTGTGACCCATTGTAAGATCAACAAGTATGTCAATATTAGGCAATGGGAAATCATCTTTAGGAAGAGCTTTGTTAAGGTCTCTGAAATATGTGCAAATCGGAATTCCCCTAACGGGCTTGGCTATAGGAACAATGTTGGAGATCCAATTGAAATAATCTATGGGTCGTATAAATCGAGCTACTAATAATTTCTCCATCTCAACTTTGACAAGTAAGCAACTTGTGGATGCATCTTACAAAGCTTTTGCTTGATAGGTTTTACATCAAGATGAACATCTAAATGATGGACTCCAAGTACAAGGTCCAATCTAGGCATACCAGAATAAGACCAAGAAAAATTGATGAAGCCCTCTTGAATTAATTTGGAGAAAACTTGATACTCATCTTCAGATAAAGACTTGGCTACATATGTGATTTTTGGCTTAGCTTCAGTACTCAAATTTATCTCTCTAGTCTCTTCAATTGGGATAGAAGATCTCTTAGAGAACTGGGTACCCATAAGGGGAAGATGAACATCTCCATCCTCTAATGCCTCAAAAAGGTTTTCACTAGAGGATACGCCCTTTATTTTTAATTTTGATGGATCTAAAAGTGCCTCAGAAAAGTTTCCACTAAAAGACCTTTTTTTATATTGTTGTTTTCTATTTTTGTGGTTAGGGTGTTCATCTCCCCCAAAGTGGATACCATAATCTTCATCCAATCCCATGAAATGTATATATACCTCTTCAGAAGGGAAAACATCAATGGGTGTAGTACCTCATTGGTACCAATCTATTAGCTCAGGATGGGAGACAAAAATGCATGTGGTGAAGATGGATGTGGATTCGAATAGTAATGAGACATCCAAGTCATCATAGGAAAGTATGATAGTTTCGTCTTTAGGGATGTCTCTAATAATAGTTGTTTTCACATTAAAATTATTCGATATACTAAGAGATGATGTAGATTGTTTTTACTTTTGATCATAACCAAGCTCTTGATGCCTTGGATGGGTTGGTGACTCAATAGGCTTGCACATTCCTTACCCATTCACACCCAGTCCTCCTACCTGATAATTAACCCTTTGGGATAATTTGTGAGTTGCGGGGTAAACTTCTTGAAAATACTCTAGAAGAGGAGGAAAAGGATTAGGTTCTTCTTGGTATACCCATTGACTGACATCATCATCAAGCTGCTCTTGCACTAAAGTTCTTGAGGACTGAAAGGTGGTAAAATCCACATTCATAGAACTCAAAGTCTTGGTTACTAGTTCTTATTGTTGTGGAGATCCTGATGGTTATCCATAAGTATGTGGAGAGGGTGGAATTGTGCCCACACTAAGTGCAATACACATTTCATATTCTCCACATCCCTTGTCAATGATCTTGACCTTAGAAATGGAGGATCCAAGTGTGGAAGATGGGGTGGATGATGAAAGGAGATTGTTGGGATTGGCATAAGATGAAAATGAAGTGGCATTAGAGGGCACCACTTCTACTCTAGGACGATTTCAAGAATGGGGAAATGAAACCTCAAGATCATGGCAATACTCAAAAGGGTGTGGATCTACCTGGACAATGACCTGAATACCATTATGTAGAAACTTTATGCATTAATGATACGTGGATGGTACAACTTGCATGGAATGAAGCCATGGATGGTTGAGGAGGAGGTTATCTAGTAAATCCAAGTCAAGAACATGACAAGTGGTATATTTTATTATGGGGCCAACCTAAATGAGAAGGCAAATGGTACCTTTAGAATCTCTTTCTACATTATCATATGCTTTGATCATGGTGACCTGATTATCTAATTCAATATGAGTGTACCCACCCTATTTAATGAAATTTAATGTACAAAAATGAGGCTGGAGCCATTATCTACTAGGACACACTTAACTTTATGCTTAGCAATGAGAACCACTATATGAAGGGAATAATTATGAGCAAGGTCGATGGGTGGAATATCATTTTGACTAAATCTCAGCCAATAAGTGGATGAAAAATATCCTACAAGAGGTTAGAATTGAGTAGGATCAATTTCATTTGGGACATGGGTATCCTACAAAGCATTAGTTAGGATCTCTTGATGAATGGGATAAAACTTCAACAAATCTAGAATAGATATTTGTGTTGGAGTCTTTCCAATATGATCAAGAATGCTATATTGTTGATTTACAAGGGCTTGTTGGGATGATGTAGATGGTACTGGAATGGATATGTGGGTTTTGCAGGTTGTGACAGTGCGTTGTGGATCTTTACATTTCACATGAATCATAGAAACACATGGATCTACTTGAGTAGTACAATTGACCATATTATCATAGTTAAAAGGAACCTTGTTATAATTTATATTGTTGGTGTGTTTGTTCTAACTATTGTTATTGGATCCAATGTTTAGATTAGATGAGCTAGCTCCCTATTTATGCTTAGGAAAATCATTTTGGAATGTTTTCAATTGAGAATTAGACAATGTGGATTGGTTTCCATCAACAAGAATGTCTCCTTGATCAATGAGATATTGGGTATAGTTCTTGAGCTTCATACACTTATTAGTAGAATGACCCTTAATCCTATGGTAATCGCAATACTCATTATCCTTGTACCAGTTTGGCTTTGGCTTAGACTCATCAAAAGGTTGAGTAATGGGATACGTGACTACATTGGCTTGAACCAACCTTCTAAAGACCGTATCTAAGGGTTCTCCTAGAGGAGTTTATGTGTGTTTAACATTCCCTTGACTGTGCTGATTGAATCCACTAGGAGGATGTGGTGCCCCTTGAGGCATAGATATGGCATTGGCTATTGATTGGGTTGGTGTGCTTTGGATTCTTTGGGAGGTGTATTCTACTTGGACATGTTTAGTGTTAGTGACATCATCATTAACTGCATTCTTTTTTTTGTTCTAGTAGCGAGACTTATCGCTAGACTATTTATCTTTGTCGTCCTTATAAATCTTGACAAGCCCCTTGGAAATGAGGGCCTTTTTTATAGTAACTCCCTTTTCAATTCCCACTGCAAAAGTGGATACGCAATGGATATGCAAATTTTAATCCATCTGAGGATGAAATTTTTTGATAAAGATGTTGACTAATTATTTTTCAAGTAGGCTACACTTAAGATGGCTTGCTTGGGCCCGCCACCTTTACAGATAACTAGAAAATGTCTCACCATAATTTTGTTTTTTCTTCATTAAGTCCATGGTATCCACATCTTTCTCCAAGTTATAAGAGAAATATGCCACAATTTTTTTTTATAAATCAAAAAATATAGAAATAGACCCACGAGGGAGGTGTAAAAACCACTCTAATGCTTGTCCCCTAAGCTACGAGGAAACAAACAAAGGAGATAGTTATGGTTATATAAAACCTACTAAAATTGCATATAGAATTCCTATAAATGATCTTGTGGGTCTCCCTTTCCATGGATTTCAAAATGCTTAGGGAAGGGTGTAGTGGCAATTGATGGATTGAATGGATATGGACAAATTTCTTCAAAATTGAAGAAATTTTTAGATGGAGTTTTTGCTTGTAAGTCCTTTAAAGAATCTTTCATTTCTTCCCATTCTTTATTCAAAGGCATTGATGGGGAAGGAGCTATTGTATTGGATTGGTCTTGAGGAGCATATTGATTATACAAAGGTGTTGGTTTATGAGATGAATCGAGTAGTGGATTAGTGTATGTATACAAGGGTTGAATATATGATGGTGGTTTTTGATATTGAATTGGATATGTTTTTTGTTGTGACAGTGGAGATTGATAATATGATGATGGTGAGGGTTGATATTGTGGTGGAGCTTGGGGAACACCTCCATAAGATGAAGGAGGTTGGAATGGAGGTGGTTGATAGTGGGATGGATTAGATTGGTAGTTGTATGTTTGTTGTTGTTGGGGGATATGTGGTGGTGGTTGTGGATTGGATTGTTGTTGTAATGTATTTAATGTGGGTTGTTATGGATTGATATACAATGGATATTGAGGTTGTTGTTGTTGCTAATACCGATAATTAGGATTAGGTGATGTATATTGTTAACGTGGAGTGATAGGAGATGAAGGTGGAGGTTGTTGATAATACACATCCTATGTAGGAGGCCCCAAAAAAAATGATGAGGTGGGGTATTGATGATAAAAAGGTGAAAAATAATAAGGTAGTGAATTGGGGTATGAGTGTGGTGGTTGTTGATATTGGGATGACAGATTGCCTTTGGGTTATGATGGAGGTTATTGTTGAGGTTGAGATGGAGCTTGAGGTTGGGATGGCGGTTTTTATTGTTGATAAGGTGGTTGTTGAGGTGGAACCTATGATGAGGATGGAACATATGCATGATATATGTTGTAGACTGGTTGTGTTGGTATTAGCGGGACATGAGGAAGTGCAAAAGCTAAAGCATTGGTACATTGCACCCAGTATTTCCTGATGGTGGATTCAAAGGATTTTGTAGGATAGATTGTGTGGATGGAATTATTGTAGATCCCTAATGATTATTAGTATCATTCCCAACTCTCATAACTCAAATCCAAAGGGGGTAAGGTGGAATTTGGACACACACATCATTTTCAAACCTAGGTTGGTACCAGAAGTCTCAAGGAGGAGTATGATGGGCTTGGGAAATTGGTGGAGGTTGAGAAACCTGAGGTACTTGAGGACTTTGGGGTGTAGAAGGTCTAGGAATTCCTAAGTATTATTGCATATCAAATCCAAAAGGGGGTCTAATACCCTGCATGAGTAGTGAAGCAATAATTTATTTCAAATTCTCATGGATTATATGATCAGTCATTTGAATGTGACTTGGATTGGTAAGGTATTCCTCCACTTTGACCTTAAATTGATTTACCATTCTCTCTTCAAGAGAGGTTAGAGGATGACTTGATTCAAGGACCTAACTAGGTATATTGGACTGTTGAGACATTCCATTAGTAGGTGGATTGGGAGGATAAGGCGATTGGTGAACCTATGGATTCTTTTGTTGTTGTTCCTGTGTGAACCCCAATCCTAGTACCTGCAAAACAAAGAGAACAAACACATTAAGTTAGTTATTGCAAGCATGAACAAGGATTCCCCATGAAATCCATTTACAAACTTCAAATTAGGAAAGAAAACAATGAAGAACACAATGAAACAAGAAAATATAGATTCAATCCTAATTAGAATAGAAAACACATGATCCCATGGGGGAATTGGTGTCAATTTGATGTGAAAATTGGCCCTTTCCCAATTCCTAAGATGCAAGCTTGATATGTTGAAGATGATTGATCCACTTTTGTTGATGAATGATGAGAGCTCCAAGCCAAAATCTGCAAAAACCTAGCTAAGAACTCAATGGAGATGGATGAAAATGGCTAAATATTTTAGCATAATAACTTTGCATAATTTGTGGATGATCAAATGAGGATATGTTCTCTTTATTTATAGAATGCAAAGATGGATGAATGCCCAAATTTGAGCAATGTGGGACTAGCATTCATCCAATGGCATGATGCCACTTGTCAATCTATGAGTGGATGGAGGATGTGCAAGATTTGGGGATTGTGCCAATAAATGCATATTTTTGAATTTCAAATTTGTTGAAACGACTTGTAAGAGGGAAGGGAAAATGCAATAAATGCCACTTGGCTCAAGGAAAAGGACATGTAAGATGAAGTTATTGCCTTGTTGGATGTACATGTTGACTTGGAATTTTTGAATTCAAATTGAGAGAATATTCCAAAAGATGCCTTGTGAGGAAAATAGAGATTTAATAAATGAATTAAATCTATTTTCATGTGCAACTTGCAAAATCTAGAGGATGGAAAATGAGATGAGATTAAATTAATCAAGGGTTAATTAATTTAATGAGAGAGGTTAGATGATGTGACCTATTTGACTCAAATTTATGGATCAAATAAGAGAGGAATATGATAAGAGATTAATTAAATAAGGATTTTGATTTATTTAATTAAAAGAGATGGTGTTAGATTAAATTAAATAAGGTTTTAATTTATTTAATTTGATGGATAGACTTTAGAGATTTAATCAAATAAAATTAATTATTTAATTAAATAGGGATAATTAGATCAGATTGGATTGATTTAATTAACAAAGAGAGTGACTTAATTAGATTAAATTATTTATTTAATTAAGGGATGAAAGTTGATGAATTTAATCAGATAAGGAGATTTGATTAAATGGTTAGACTGAGGGATGATCTAGGATGAAATGATATTAGTAGGTCGGGATCAAGTGCACAATGTCAATCAGTATATTTTACGTGTCTACAGTTCCATAAGTCTCTTAGCCTATAATTGAGTGACAAAAAAAATGAAACTATAGATGATCAGATGATGTAGGACATAAGGACAAGACTAGACAATGATTAGTGGATGGTAGATTAAAAGATTTATTGGATGATAGATTAGATGATTGATTGGATTGGATTTACAATATGATATTTGATAAGATGTGTGATTGGATTGGATAGATGATTGATTGATATAGCACACCAATTAGATTTTAGAACTTAGTTAGATGATGATTGGATGTTTGATTGTTACTTGAGGTAGCCTTACATTCTCAAGAAAATTGGATGATTGCAATGATGATCAGATTGGATAGGATTGTACTTTAGATAGGAAACGTTCTCAAGCACAAAGGATGATTATGACACAAATTTTCCCCTTAATCAAAGCAAATTGACATGGTTGTGTAAGGGGGAAAATAGCATAAGGAAAACAACACTAAATAGAATCAAATAAATTCAAAATAAGATCAAGTTCCAAACCCATACTCATGAAATGTGAAATGTAAAGCCATGAATCCAAACAAATAAGTAACTAAGAAACTTAAATAAATTCAAAACAAAACAAGCCTTACCATACCATGTCGAAGTTATATTCGTATTGATGTTGGATTGTGTTTGAATCAATACAAAGCCTCCATTTGATGTTGCAAAAGATTCAAAGTGTGTTAATGGAGATTAGAGATGTGTGTAAAATCTCTCAAGAATTTGAATGTCAATTAAACATGACTTCGTTGCATAAACTCTATAGATTCTTTGATTATTTTTTGAGAATGAAGAGGGTTGTTATATAGATTTCATGTTTCGAGATAAACAATCGAGATTTCATAGTAAGATATCATGATCAATGGTTGAGAACCATTGAGAGGAAATAGATTGAAAATATTAGTGGGATTAGATTGAACTGATTGGGGGGATTGAAGAAATTAGGTTGAGTGGTTAGTGGGATTGAAGAATAGATTGAGTGGTTAGTGGGATTGAAGAATATATGAGTTAGGTCACTGATTAGAGTGAGAAATCAGTGGTAATGATTTACTAAATCACAAAAGGGGTGAAGATAATTAATTAATTGAATAAATTAATTAAAATTTAGAGATGAACGTTCAAGTCATGTTTGAATTTAACAAATAAAGTTATATTTTTTTGTTGACTATGTTGAATGAGGTTGAACAATTAATTTAATTATTCAAGTTTAGAGAAGGAAAAGTGATGTGTTTTAATTTATTGATTTTCAACAAAAGGAAAGAGCCTGTAGTTATATTAATATCATATAATATGTAATTACATAGAGATTATTAGCTATATGGAAGAGAAATATTATGGCATTTGGACAAACCAACTTCCTAAGCAGATAAGATTTTTAACCCCTTACAAAATGGTGCTTCCCATAATTATACTTTCTTCAACAGGGCAAGATGAGTTCAATTAATGTATGTTGTTGTAGATGGAAATACAACTGGGGATTCATGTCCAAAATCTATGAATTCAAATCATTGAACTTCTCAATAACAAATTCTACATTGCCATATTGGATAGCTATGTGCACTACCACTCGGTCTGTTGTCATTCCAAGATCCATATCTGGCTATATGCCCGATTCAAGCTGAAACTTCTCAGTTGCATCAACATAGCCTTCTGTGACGATAAAAATCATTATGAGCTTATTCATATCTTATTTTCTAATTTTTACATCATCGAGCCTCTTCTCCCATTCATCTTTTGTCATCTCCTTCCTCACAGATGACTGCAAATGAGTTGATTCTGGATTTTGAATGAAAATAACACACTAGATTAAACTTAAGTCCCTCCTAGTCTTGCTTTCTGAGTTCATCTTCATGGTTTTGGAAAAATGGATATGTATCCTGCCCCACCTTTCTGACATAGGCAATGCATCTCTGCAGGAAATCATTACTTGGAAAGTGGTACAATTTCTGCCATCATCAAAAGTGTGCTTTGGAGTAGACCCCTCTTTCCTATCAAAAGATTGGGTGATCGATAATTTTGAAGGATGGAACCATTTAGGTGTGTGCAATATTATCCTAAAATTGTGATCAACTGATATTAAGGACTTGTGAGGATCCCCTTTAACGGACTCCAAAGGACTAACTAGTATCGAAGGTTGGATTATCAGGTGATCGGGGAATCAGGTTAAAATTAGATTTGGATCCCACAAGATATTATAGGATAAAACTTTGACTAAGGTGACATTCTGATAATACAAAGGATGGGGCCCTTTTTATGAAAAAAAGACTTTGAAACAAAAACCATCAAGGATCATCCAATCAGGTGTCCCATAAGCTACATACCCCTCTTTCTTATTGGAAGAATGGGTGATTTGCAATTTTGAAGGATGGAACCATTTAGGTGTGTGCAATATTATCCTAAAAGTGTGATCGACCAATATTAAGGACTTGTGAGGACCCCCTTTGATGGACTCCAAAGGACTGACTAGTATCAGAGGATGGATTATTGGGTGATCGGGGAAACAGGTTAAAATTAGGTTCAGATCCCACAAGAAATTATAGGCTAAAACTCCGACTAAGGCGACATTCCGATAATACAAAGGATGGGGCCCTTTTTAAATTATTAATGATAATAATTTAAAAGAAAATAGGGTTAATGATGCAAATTCGATTATATTAATGATAATGATGTCGATAATGGAAAAACGTCATACAAGATGTGTGATATGTGTTAGGTCATTTTTACATGTGTACATTTTCCCCCTCTTTGAGACAAAGTATTGCTTGCTTTGTTTCAAAGAATTCAGTGTTCAAATCAAGATTTGAAAAAATTTATATGTCCCATTGTGCCTTGGTGGTCAGCAAAAAGATAGTATGATGCTAGGCTGCCCACTCAAGAGATTGGCCAAAAAAATTACTTTTTCAGGTCAAGCTCGCGACAAGGTTTTGATGTAGTTCAGATGCATAAAGGGTGAGAATTTAGGTTGTAGGAACTTTGTTTATGGTTCAAATCTTCCAAGGTGCTCCTAATTTTTACCTAGGAGGGTTTCCAAGGTAAAAAAATTAGGGTTTGGGGGGTAAAAATATGAATTTAGGGTTCATTTTTCCTCATTTACACTCTTTTCTTTTATTGAATTCTTTCCTCTGGAGATCCTGCTTTACAATTATCGAGTTGCGATGGCATGGATTCTGGGTGCCCCACACCGTCCAGATGTAGTATGTTCTTTCAAGAGGCCAGTTGGTGCAGGCGTCACGATATGTACCACTTCCCTTCTCATTTTCCTCTTCACACATTTGTGTAATTAATGCTAGAATTTTTTTTTAACGATAGTGGTAATTTTACGTTTTTACCACTTTTGACTCAATTTTACCACTATTGTTCTTTATGTTTTTTCCGCTTTCATGAAATATGTTTGCTATCGTTTAAAATGCTCACTATCATTTTTCTTCCTCGCTTTTGTTTACTACTATAAAAAATTCATGCACTATTATTTTCCTATTTGTAAAATGACCGCTTATGTGAAACTTGTTCACTATCATTTTTCTTGTGTGCTTTTTTCAATTTAGCCACTATCATTTAAAATGCTTGCTATTGTCTAAAACAAAGCTGCTATAATTTAAAATGATCACTATTGTCAAAAGTAGGCTTGCTATTGTCCAAAAAAGGCTCACTATTGTAAAAATTGCATGATTTGGCTAGTTTTTTTTGCAGGCTTAGGTTTGTAATTTGATTTTCTAGAAAATTCTTGGCATCATGGGTTGAATGTTTGCAGGTGGTTATCAAACTGTTGTATTTGAGGGAGTGACAATCGCAACAACTATTTGATTTTCTCATTGGTTTCTTTGAGGTTGAGAGAGACTTTCTAGATGTTGTAGGTATGTGTTACATATGTTATCTGCTGAAGATATGATGCCATAGGTCTATGATTACTGCACTTGTATAGAGATGGCATTCAGAGTCATCATCCTTCCACCTTTCGACCAGCAAGGTGACCATTATGCTAGAGGATGTTTGGAGGATTCTTCACATCCCTATTCACGGTGAGCTTGTCACATACGATGTTTGATCGGGCACCCTCGCCATGCATCAAGTTTTGGGCGTTAGGTGACTACAGGTGGTAGACTCGGAGATAGACTTGTCTCTGTTTGTTGATGGTGTTGATTCGATATCCATGGTTTTAGCAGGCTTGATCATGGGGCTTGTGGTGCCCGATTGCAGAAGTCAAAATTTTCCTATTGGTTGGGGCATCTGTATTGAGAAAATGATGGAGCATGGTATGAGGTATGCGTGGGGCATGTATATTTTGGCACACTTGTACAGGGACATGCACGAGGTTGCTTATCGCAATGGCAGTTCTATTTTTGCAGGGATGAGACTGTTGCACGTACATGGGCTTGGGAGCACATCCCAATGACGAGGCTAGATGGCGTTATGGATCAGGATTTAGAGGATCCATACTCTTATAGATATTCAAATTTCATGCAATACACCAAGCCTGGAAGGTTACCTTATTGGAGAGGCATTTTTTATGATATTCCTACGTTTGTTTGGAGGTCATGGCTAGGCTGTGAGGCCTATCACAATGATATGGAGCAGCTACCATATTATCGTCAGACACGATGGTTGATAGGCCATGTGGACAGTTTGGTAGAGCATTATCTTCTTGATAGGGTCCTTCATCAGTTCATAGAGTTCCAAACATGGTTTGGGGATGATTATCATGTATGGTTCGGGTGGACAGCTTGAGAGGTCAGGGTGTGGGGGCCATAGGCCTCTTCTGTTGATGCCATTGCAAAGTTTCAATAGCTTTCCCCATTTAGATGGGGTTGGGAAGTGGGTTTATAGATCTAGGGACCACTCAGTATTATGATTAGTGGTGAGACCATCGTGTTCCTCTATGGTTTACAAATCTTGTTGGTGTTGGGCCAGTCATGGGATAGGTCTAGAAGGTAGCAGGTTATATAAGGAGGAGAGGTGATAGGAAGAGGCTTTGGATTGTTGTGGAGTAGCTAGATAGATTATAGCATGATGGGAAGTAGGGTTAGCATGATGGGAATGATAGACAACAACATTATTAGCAGTAGCAAGATCAACAAGCACCGCAAGGTCCTCCCCCATAGGTGGATGCAATAGCAACATCCCAAATTGCACAGTTGGTAGTGGACAAAGATGCCCACATTTTAGAGAGGGATGCTAAGATTTCTCATAGGCAAGCTACTGAGGCATAGGTGGAAACATTGATTGCTAAGAGAGATGGCTTTCATCAATAGTGAGATGGGTTGAGGCAAGAGTTGGCCATAGAGAGGCAGCAGAGTTTAGTTGTAGATATTTCACTAGCCTCCTCTATTCCCCTTGTGCAGTATTAGGCTGATTGGGATTAGCTTTTACAACGGTGTACATACTATCAGACACTATATGAGGGCTTTGTTATGAGGGCTTAGAGACGGCCTTGTTTTAGAGAGCCTAGTACACAAATAGGTGCAGATTCTGGGGGCATTCAATGAGACAACCACATCAATCTTCGGTTATCTCGCAACCCTCTCCTCATCAAAGCTAGCAGCCACATGGATCTCCACCCCGATACGACCAATAGGGTTGAGTTTTACTTGATCTAATATGTTTTTTATTGTATCAAAGACTTATGTAGACATGATATTTTATATATACATTCATCGGCCCAGTTGAGGCTTCGTATATATGCATTTTTTTTGTATATTTAGATATAACACATGTTACCTGATGATGTATATGACATTCCCACTTTTGATGATATATTATATATACCATGCTTTGATGTGACTTATTATGTGTTTGAAATGATTATGGATGCTTATGGATGGTGATTTATACATGCTCATGTTTTTGTGCTTTTTCTAATGCGTTTATATGATATGGATGGTCGTATGATTTATATATCTATGTGATGGATGATGATATATGATGTTTAATGTTTTTCATTTTATTATGGTCATGGTATGTACTAATGAATTTGTGGATGCAGGATGCATGTGGTACTAATGATGGTGTTGTGATGCAGGTGGAGCTTATTAGTTAGAAGTGTTTGTATGATTTAGAGATGGATAGAAAATTGATGTTGTTAGTCTTTGATGAGTTTTCTTTTGCTTTCATAAAGGCTTCGTATTTTTAGAAATCCCTATTGATGTAGCAAATAGACACGATGCACCAGGGAATTAATAATTGAGGTGGCTTTGAATCCATTGTGTGGACTTTTGACTTTGCAAACAAAGAATATTATTGCTCATACCAGACATACGAAAACCCCGTTAGAGTGTATGGTTGGGAAGTTTTTAAAATATTTCAAACCAGTTACACACAGAGGTATGAAGTACCTAACATGCAACTACTAAATGAATTGCCTTAAAATTAATTCCACACATAAAACAAAGCAAGTATTTACTATGATAGTATCATAAAAATATCTAACAAACATAAAAAATAGAAATTGACGATCAATATCTCTATTCCTTCCTCTCTAAATCCTTAATGGACATCCTTGAGAGATCATGGGAATGCAATATTAAGATAAATTAAAAAGATAATATCATAAAAAATATAAATAATGTAGTATCATTTTCCATAGTTGTTTTGATGTTTCATGTTGAAATACATTGATGATGTCTGTTGTAGGAACGTTGTATCCATTAAGACACATGTTAGGATTGTTGATGATGTTTTTCAAACAGGCCAAGTAATCTATACTTAGGTATTGTTTTAACTTGATAGTGATCTAGTTGTTTCGATCTGCACTTTGGAATTTTTGATTTCCATGTTTGTTTTACTTGTCAATTGCTTTATCAAAGGTTGAAGGTGATGATTGTTTATTATGAATGGAAATTTTATTGTGAATAGGTGATAATAGAGATATGACCTTTTGTAATTTTTTTATTTTTTGATATTATTTTTGTTGTTTTCAAGATATTTAGAAACAAATAGGGGGACTAAAGGAACTGAACTAATTCCTTGAGGTCTGATCAAATATTAGCCTTTCCTACATGATGAATGCAGAGACATCATAGTTTGACTATATTGAGTGAGACTTTTTTTGGAGTTTTCTATCTTTTATGATTTTTTTTTTGGATTTTCAACTAAGTTTAAAGATCACGATGGACACCTAAAGGGGTTGACCTTATGCCTCAAGGGCTGATCAAACATTAGCTTTTCCTACATGCTACATGCAGAGACCACATAGTTTGACTGGTGCTGACTCAAAGCATAAAATGTTCTTGGGTTTTTTATGTTTTTGACTTTCTTTAGATTTTGTTTGTTTTCTGGATGTTTTTGATCTTTTGATAGTTTTTGACAATGATGGGATGTACAAGGATCAAATCCGCTACCACTTTTGGGAAGTTTCCCCTAGTTTAAGACAAGATTATGTTGATTAGGGTAGATGGATTAAGATGGTGCAACAAGGTTTAACACTTGATCAGTCATCGAGCCATGGTTGGTTGCACATTTTATTATGGGATATGTGAGATGGATGTGAAAAATTAGTGCTAATAGATAGAGATGTAGGTTTTATTCAAACGTAGTGCCTTTTTACTAGGTTTTCACTATGGTACCTATCCTAGAAGTGCCACAAAGTGGTTTTCACCTAGAGGACATTTTATTTCTCTTTACTGTTTTTCTTGATTTTTGATTTTTTTGTTGTTTTAGCTTTTTTGTTGGGGATATTCTGATGCGCTTAAGTATAAATCTTTTGAGATGGTTTCTATTCAGAGATTCTACTAAAGGTTCCCCTTCAAGAGTAGCCAACGTATAAGCTCTAGAGCCATAGCTTGTTGTTATGATGAAATGACCTAACTATTTTGGTTCAAACTTCCCCTTCCCATCTTGATTTAGTTGGATTTTTTTATTTTATTTCAGTACTAAGTCACCAACTTGAAAGCTTATGTTCTTGATCCTCTTGTTATAGCTTCACTTGAGCCGATTTTGATAAAACTGGAGATGGTTTAACGTGCTCAAATGTATTTCATCCAGAAGTTCTAACTCATTAAGTCTTGACACTCAATATTCCTCATTGTTAACCATGTCTTTTAGGGATACTCGCAGTGATGGGATTTCAACTTCAATAGGTAGGATTGCTTCAGATCCATAGACCAAGGAAAAAGGTGTGTCACCTGTAGGTGTACAAATGCTATTTCGATAAGCCCATAAGGTTGGGTTTAGTTGCAAATGCCAATCACGATTGGTGTCATTTCAATATTTTTAGAATGGTTTTATTGGACACTTCAACCTGATCATTTCCTTGGGGATAGTATGGCGTTGAGAATCAGTGTTGGATAGAAAACTTTGAAAAAATATCATAGACATCTTTGTTCTTGAATGGGGTTCCATTGTCCATTGTGATATTTTTGGGAATTCCATACTGACATATCAAATAGTTCAATATAAACTTGGATATTTGCTTCCCTATGATGTAAGTTAATGGAATGGCTTCTATCCACTTTGTGAAGTATTTAGTTGCAATGATAATAAACTTGATGAAGCGAGAGATATCTTACCTATTAAGTCTAGTCCCCACTGCAAGAAAGGCCATGGTGTAGTTATAGGTCATACATCCTGTGTCGGTGCATGAACAAGATCATCGTGTTGTTGACATTGGAAAAATTTACTTGAGTAATGAATGGACTCTTGTTCCATTGAGGGCCAAAGTTTGGACAAAATGTGGACTGATAATGGAGATGAATTGTTCTTTTGATTCTATTTGAGTTGGAAAATGTGGATAGACCAATCCTTGGGAATTTTGTGTCAATTTCCTCAATTTTCCTAAATGTCAATCTAGGAATCGTAGACTTGTGAAAGGTGTTGTGGCAGTATACCTAAGGGCTGAAAATAATGAACCAAATGGGGATGAATGCAACTAATTCACATAATAAAATTCTAATCAATAATCTGGTTTAATTCTATTGTTTTTGTTTCTTGGCATAAATTGTGCTAGGAACTGTTGTAACAAAAATTATCACAAATAGGAAATAAAAAAGATTTATAAATTCTGCATTAATAATGATAAATCCCACTTGCACAGATCAAAACTTTAATTTTGAAGATATGAGTAAGGCAATGATTGAAGGAAGTTGACTTTTAAATCAAATTACAATCAAATTAAAAACTAGAATTGATAAGAATTTAATAATTGTGAAAAGGAAAATGTTGGAAATCAAATAACACACACATTTACCACACTGAACTTGAACTATAAAAAGTCACCAAGCAACGCAAACAGTGGGCCTTGCCTCCTTGATCGACTGGTGATAAAATATGAATGTAATTCTACTTCAGATCAATCACATACACATAACATTTCTAGAATATATCGATTCAAAGGAAGCAATCTAACTTCATATTAAAATATATATCAAGTCTTTGGATTACACATATATTTATAATAGATGGGTAATTATAAAAGTTGTTATCGTTTGTTTGTGGCCTATGTCCAACAAACCAAAGTCTGTAATCGAAAAGAGATAATCAACCTAAAGCTAATAAGCAACATTTGTTCTTTATCAAAAATAGAAATATAACAAAAAGGCAATTTGAGTAAAACACCATCAATAACCATTCCAACTAAGCAACTCATTTCTTCATTAGCATTTCACCTTCCTCATTCTCATAAAAGATGGACCTGCACCCTCAATTATCCCTATCAATTAACCATGAAATGATTAATATTGCTTCAAATCATTATTATTGTGGATAGTTTTAATTCTTTTCATAATTTATTAAATATACTCATTTTCCTTTAAAAAAAGGTGACATGAAGTATGAATAGGACAACATAAACAAGGGAAGAAAAGGTAGATAAGGAATGAAATAATAAGGCCTAAGTTTTTCCCATCAACCAATAATACCATGTTCTAAAAAAAATTTGTACTAGATTAGGTCCACTAAAGTGAGACCCACAAATAATTTTGTGCACTTCTTGTAAAGCGGTTCGTGCTTCGTCCATGTTGATACATCGAAGTAATGTACCATCTAGGCTTCATCTATATAGGGTATCTCCTAAGATGGCGAATTAGGATGTTCTATAGATAAAGGGTTTCTTTTGGTTTGTCGTTAAGTCAGGGGGTATGATGCCATGTTGGATATAGGAAAACATATCTTGGTACCAAGGTGAGTTAGGACCAACAACATCACATGCACGTTCTGATTCCGGGATATCAAATTTTAGTATAAGTAGTTTCTCCACAAGGAATTTGTATTTGGGAATGTTTTGAGGAATGTTGAGGAGAGATCCTATTGTTTCCATAGCGTCAGCTACTTTGTTGTTGATTCTAGGAACCTGTTCAAAGGTGATGATGACAAAGTATTGTTTGAAACTATCCACCATTCTTTTGTATGACATTAGCTTGTCATCCTTTATTTGGTACTCATCGTTTACCTGTCTGATGAATAGTTGGGAGTCTCTATAGACCTGTAGTTCCTTTATCCTCCATTCTATGACCATCTTTAGTTTAGTGATGAGTGCTTCATATTCAGAAATATTGTTAATACATGGAAAAGAGATCCCATAAGCCTTGGGTATACTATCTCCATAAGGTGTGAGAAATAGGACACTAGCCCCTGAGCCATGTTGAGTGTGTGATCCATCGATGTATAAGGTCTAATAGATTGATTGATCAGTTAGAAGTATGCTTTCATCTAGAAAATTTGTTACTAGAGGTTGATGATCTTCCATCGGTGCATCTACCAATTGATCTGCTATGACTTGTCCCTTTATAGTTTTTTTTCAATGTATTTTGTATCAAATCCACTAAGTATCATTACCCACTTAGCGATTCGCCCTGTTAGAGATACCTTTGCCAATAGATACTTTAAGGGATCCACTTTTGATATCAGCTTTACTTTCCTATTTAAGATGTAGTGTCTCAGCTTCTATTCCAAAAAGACGATAGATATACACACTCTTTCTATGGGTGAATAGTTTAATTCATATCCCACTAGTGTTTGATTGATATAATACACCGCTCTTTCCTTGTTATTGTCATCTAGTTGCAATCTCCTAAAGTTGTCGGTGTTGTAGATACATATAGGATCATTGACTTATCCTGAATTGGAGGCATTAATATTGTCATACCCCCAATTTTAACTCAACCCAAAACAAACACAACTATTTTTTTTTTTAACTTGCTAATGGCATTCAAGATCCAGGGAATGAATAGATGATGACATCATGTTTACATTGTCATCACATCATTTAAGCTATTCTAGTTTTGAGTTTTTCTCTAAGGGCTTCAACTTGAGATGTTTAAAATTTTCCTAGATATCCTAGAGTAAAGCAAACAGACACCCTTCTAAGTTAATTTTATAATGAACCACTAACAAATACCAAACTTTACCTTGTTTTTCTTAACATAGTTGTAGAAGAGAAACTGTTGTAAATAAATGTCTAGACTATTATAAGTAAATTTAAAAAAAAAAATAGAATAAAATATTAAATTTAACTAAATATCTTCACAAATTAATTATACTTGAAATAAAATTAAATGAAAATAATTTCCTTTGCTTCTATTACTAACAATAATATAAAAATTAATACTATTGGAACCTAAATAATGGATTCAAGTTTTAAGTTAAAATAACATTTGTTGGCATGGCATGCAATTTGTCATTGATGTCAAAGCTTAGTATTCAATGGATAGTTAAGGTGCATGAGATGCCAAAGCATGGTCATTGCTCATGGAAGATCTTGTGCCCATTACAGTGACCTTTCAGTGCAGTTCTTTGACAATCACTTGACTTGGCATACAAGTGTTTTTGAAGTCTATTACATTGCATATTGTTTCATGTTTAGTCACCTTGTATATTGTGATAAGGGCCTAAAATTGTGGCTATATGCAAATACAATTATATGAGTTAAGAAAAGGTATTTATATCATCTGATATATATTGAAAAAGAAGGTATTAATATGCATTTGCATAAAGTGGTCTTATTAATAAGACTTTATATATATGTGCAAAGATAAGGATTTAGTTTATTTCAAAGTCATTGTTTTTTACAAGGCTTATGTCATGAAAATTGAAGTATAAAAGCCTAAAGGTATTGTCATATTCGTGGACATAAGCATTTGATATGGATATTGAAATGAGAATTATATCCCATCTTAGGAATATGGTTTAATGCCACTTAAGTCGTGAATTGCCAAGCGGGTTTTGGGTTTTTTGAAGAAGGTTAAATGTTGATGTTTTTAATTTATTGATCATCGGGTCCTTTTAGGGCACACCGGGATAGGCAGTCAAGAGGTGTATACGATTGAAAGCTCTGTAACATGCTTCTCTCGACTTAAGATTACAGTTTTATGCATGGTTTATCAAGATTTAGTTATGATTCGAATGATCTTCAACTTGTTAGGTGGTTTTGACGCTATTCATTTATCAGAACTGTTCAAGGCTAGGGCATAGGTGGTTTTGATAGTTTGAAGAGGAATGTTGGAGATTGGTGTCGATGGAGCTTGAAGAGCTAATGCACGGTTAGTTTTCAAGTGATATCTCTCTTTTCAGTTGATGTTGTTTATGCTTTGCATAAGCAAGTAAAATGAAAAGTTGTATAACCCTTGTTAGGGTTTTGTTATTGGGGCTAAATCCATATGTGGTTCTCATGAGTTACTTGTGAAAGGTTAAGCTTGGTGTTCAAACCCTTGGTTAGGTTCTCTTATCTATATCCCCCTCTTTTGGTTTAAAGTTTCAGTTATCTTAACCCGAATATGAGTAGTTTTTGTATACCCTTGTTCTATGACTATGTTATCATGTTCAACCAATTTTTAAAACTAGTACGAGTATAGGTTTCAGTTGGTTTATCACAAATATAGTTGATCATATTCTTTATTCAATTTGGCATACCACAAAATGGTTACTATTTTTTATTAAAAAGAATAGTTTGAGAAAGATAGTTGTAAATTTTGTTATAACAGTTATGAAGACAGTTCTTTCTATTTAAAAAAAGAGAACGCTATTTATGCATTATGTTGAAGGCATTCAAGTTGTAGAGTGTGGATGCATTAGAAAGAGACATTATTCTTGATATGAGAGTTATTGTCTTACAGTGATTCAAATTTTATGATTATTTGATTTGTAATCTGATACATTGAGAAGAATTTGTAAAGCATCTGCATAGCATTGTTTGCATTGTATGATGTATCATTGTTTATAATCACAATATATACAATGATATATTGTATGTGAAATAAATTGTACTTTACTTCTGAATCTCAAGTGATGTGAGATCAGGAGATGTTGAGTAGAGAAACAGAGATGATACTTTGTATGTAAAAATATTTGAAAAGTGATAATTGTTGATGGGTGTTTTTGCACCTTCTCAACACAGGAAACACACGAATGCACTACCACTCTTGAAAGGAAATCTCCAACATCAAGTTGCTAAAAATTACCCCAAGGTCTCTCAGGTGTTAGGTCATGACAATGCTTGGAATATCTCAGTTGGTTTGATGTGATTTTGTTGGTAATCACAAGGCAAAATTCTGGAGTTGAGTTGGAGGAGAATTGGATCTTAAAATAGAGTTCTTAAGGTGGGAAAGTTATTACACAATTGTTGTAGGTTCAAAACAATAGTCTGTAACTCAGATTTGGCTTTACAATGTGTAATGAACCTTGTTCAACGTCACTAAAAAAAAAGGGGTAGGGGAAGGGAGAAGTTCCTGGACTTGAAACTAGCAATGAATAGTGACAATGGAGGACCCTACTGCTAAAAAACTTCCTAAATTGAGTTCCACTTAACCAGATTACTTTGTAGTCTCATGAAAATAGTGCAAGCTTTTAAGGACTGCATAGATTCGACCATTCATTCACCAAAAGCATGAATAAAAGATAGAAATTTAGTGCAACTTTTAATTTATGCCCAGACTAACTTTACATAGCCATTTACCATCAATAAACAACAAAAATTATGGACAAGGAAGGTTTCCAACACACAACATAATTCTTCAATATCAATGCACAACAATAACTAATCTATTGATAAATTGTAAAACTCACAAACAACAAAGTAAATATATTCAATTTAACTAAATATGGGAGAAGAACCATGTATCATGCAATTGGAACTCAAGAATCCACCAAAAGCCAATGAACTTATATTAAAATTCCAACAACATGTCTTTACAACAACTCAACTCTCTCTTGAAAATGAGAGGAGACCCCCTATTTATAGTGTTCAAAAAGCAAAATGAATGGCCAAGATTCAATCTCATTGTGTGGCCAAGATTCACTACAAATTAGGGTTTCACCTACCCCCAAATATATTACAATATAAAATTACATTTTGTCATTTTGTCTATTTTGTCTTTATGTGGTAGTGTTGTAGCTCTTTTGCCTTTTGCTAATTTCCTTTTGTTGTAGCTACTTTGTGAGGAACTCATCATCTATGATGGGATTTCCTTCGCTCTTCTTCACTATGGCATACTCCACAAACTTTACGATCAATGCTTGGAGCTTGTTCCATTCCAATATATCTGACTCGATCACTTGGAAATTCAATTTCCTAGATTTTCTTGTAATCTCATCCCAATCCTTATCACATTTGATTGCATTATTTATCACTTGCTCAGATTGGGCAAAGGAACTCATGGAAAAACCCTTAAAATCTGGCATAAGTGCATCCATGGTCCCATTCTCCATTTTCTTGTGAAAGTAGGGCTTTATTTTCTCTGGGTTTAGCTCAACGACGGGCACATCAAAATCTGTCATCAGCCTTAGGTAGCTCCACTTCATGGAGCACCTATTCCAACACTTCCTTTCTGTGATCTAGGCTCAAATTCCATGTCTCCACAAGCCAATGGTCACCCTCTACCAGAGAAAAATCCTTCTCCTAGGATTTATCAGGTATCTTAAGAATAGCCTCAAGTTTGGGATATGTGATTTTGTATAGCTCTAGGAAGTCGGTGCATAATTTACCTATTCCCTCAAGTATCTTTTGCACCTCCAGGAACTTATTTGTTGTCCTAACAACATGGCCTATGCCCATGTTTCCATTATAGAGGACTTTCTGGAACTAATCCTTTGTGGCCTTTGTCCAATTTTTTCTTTTCTCTAACTTATCAATGTGATCCTTGGACAACAATTGTGATGGTGTCAAGGATGTGGTGGGGAGCTCTTCAACTGATGACCACTGCTGAATGTAAGTTTTCAGATCCACCACTTGTGCTTTTAACTCCTCCTTGGAAGTATTATCCTTATGCATCTAGTGCACAATAGTGGCAACGAACCCTTGGAGGTGATCAATTTTTTTCTCTCTCGTGGTCGTTCCTAGATTAAGGGTAGAAATATTATAACTTACCCCTTCTTCTCCCATCACTAGGGTGGCTATTTGCATTGTCCTAGATTCAAATGCATCAATTGTCAGATGGGATCTGACCTTTGGCTTCTTTTCCTTCTTCATGCTTATTTGGGATCAAGCCAATATTTCCTCCAGCCTTTCCCTTAGGTCCTTTGGGGTTGGAGTTTTCTTTTCCAGCTATTTCTCTAGCCATTCTGGCATCTAAGATTCTCCTTTTGGTGACTCATGATCACCTTCTTCTCCACGGGTGTGTTGGATTTCTATCACTTTGTCACCCAGAGCTTCTTGTTCTATCTTTTCTTCTTCTTCTTCATTAGAATCCTGGATGAAGATAGTTTCTTTTCATGGGGATTCAAAGGTTGTGTGTTCTTTGGGGTTGTCCTCCCCTTCAGTAGTTTTCTTCTTCTTGGTCATGCCCATGCTCTTCATGATACTATGCTCCTGGGCTCTTCTTCGCAGCTTCAACCTCTTCTTCAGGCTTATCTTCTTCTTGTTCTTCCTTTTCCTTTTCTTCTACTTCATGCCGAGGAGGCATCCCTTCATCATGCTTGGGGATTTTATCTAGTTCTTCAGTTGGGAGCTCAATGTCCTCCTCCATTTCCCCTTCAGTGTTCTTCCTTTCATCAAAAGGTGGCCTCTCTACCTCTTCTCCTACATTCTTGATTTGTTGAGCCAACTCCTCTTCGAGCTTGGGGTCAAAGGTTTCCACAATATACTTGGTACGCTGCTCCTCAATGTCCTCCTCAGATGATTGTGTTTCTTCTTCTTCTCGTACCACCTCATCAATTATCAGATGTTGATACTCAGGATGCTTGTGGTAGTCATCTGCTTCTTCTTCTATTCCTTTGGTAGCTTCCATTTCTTATCTCTCCAGCTCTTCTGATATCTACATGGCTTCTTTTATTTCTAGCAGTTCAGTTGGAGGAGGAGGGACAGGGAGGTTTGCAACTATCTACACCAAGGCAGATTGTATTGTTGGGTTCATTAATACCCCAGACAACTCCGTTGGGATATTCTGCATGTGGCATGTGAAGGCCTCTGGGAGCGATATAGCGGGCATTGTCATTGTTTTTGTAGCCAGTGGAAGAGATGATGATGGAGACATGGAGGAAGAGGAGAGTGAAGAGGTAGTGGAAAAGGAAGAGTCTATTACCATGACTTGTGCAGTGGGTGGGGTGGAAGCAAGGTGGACTGAGATATCCACCGCAGGTGGAGAAGTAGCAACCATTTCCTGAGAAGCAAGCAGAGGGGAAACAGTGGTGGCAATGACAATGGCAACAGTGATCACAAGAGTGGAGGCAACAGGCAGAGACTTTGGCTACTCAGCCTCTTGCTCTTCTCCTTCTCAGAGCGAGTCCTCCTGGATGGTGGGAATTTCCATGAAACTGCTCGATGTTTTTGGCTTCTTGGAAGGTTCACCCTCTGAGGCTTTCCTTGAATATACCCTGGGTTTAGGCTGCCTTTTAGCCATCTCTTTTCTCTTTCTCAACCTGGTGGCGGGAGGAGATTTTGAAGTTTCTCTAGATGGGGCAGCAGATGTCCCACTATCGGTCTCACTTCCTAGTTCGTCTTCAAGTTCTCCATATGTCAGGGTGACTCCTTGTAACTCCAATTGGACGATATGCCCATCGATCCATTTTTTTGTCCTTTCGTTGATTGTCTTCATCAGAATATCGAGGTCATTGACCTCTTCTTCATTCCATTCAATTAACGATAGTGGGAGGTTGGCAATTGCACCATATTGAGGATCAATTACTGTATTTTCATCCTCCACTATCTGATCTGGTACAGGGAATAGGTTGATCTTCTTAACAAAGTACGTTGTCATGCACATGTAGTGCCTCATTCACACTTCTTTATCATCCTTACAGTTGGCCCAAAAGTCTTCAACATTATGTGCATGGGTGTGTTCCATCTCGACCATCTTCCTGAGCTTACCATATGGATCCATCCACGGTCAGGCAGTGTAGAGCTCCAGGTTATACTCCGCAAGTTCTTTATCAGAATAGTCCACACACTAGGATGTGTGGAGCTCATACATTCCTTGGCTAAAGGAAAGGGGATATGGAATCCTCGCTCTATGCTTGTCGCTTAGGAGTATGTGGGCACGTTGTAGTTTCCAGGAGAGCTCAAGCAATATTATCTGGTCATTTGGGTACCAAGGCAACTTGTATGGTTTCTCGGAGAAACCCTTGGCTCAGATGTAGGTGAACTTTAGAAATTGAATAAACAAGAAGCCAAATTGGTGGATGTAAGAATTTTCACTGTGGGTAACTCTCCTTTCAAAATCACCTCCCAATAGTCTTATGATATGGCCTATGAAGGCATCATTGACCCTACAATAATCCCTCTTAAAGTTTTTGTACTGAAGCTAGGGATACTTATCATATAATTTTAACTCCCTCCTTGGAGTCTCGCTTGGAGCTAAAAACAAGCCTCTGCATTGCATCTGGTCAGCAAGAAGATAGACCAAGTAGGATGTCATATAGAATCATTGAGTATTTTTAATGGCCCCAAATTGCTCATGCAAGCAATTACTGATCATTCATGCCCAATAGAATTTTGCTTTGCCTCAGAGGATTTCTTCAATGAAGTACAACATCTATTCCTGAAAGTAAGTTGTAGTTGGAAGGCCCATAACTTTGTTTAATAGGGTTACCAAATCATGGTAATCCTCATAGAAGTCATTGTGGAAGAGCTCTTGGGGTACCTTAGTTGCACTGCCCCTCTTTTCTTTTAACCAATATTGATTGATGATTTTTTTGAATTTGAGGGGGTCTTCATCCCACATCTACTTTCCATATTCCTTGGATGCTTCCTCCATCTCTCCGAAGGTAGTTATGTGGAAGGTCTTCCCTATTGATTTGGCGGATAGGTCAGCTAAAACATTCCCATCTTTGTCTACTATTCTTTTTGTGTCCTCTTGATATGCCTCCCTTCAAGCCATCACAAGCTGAGGAGAAACGAGAGTGAGCGGGAAACCGACAACTTTGGCCAATCCACTGCTTCTAATATTTTTAGCATTTTCTTTTGTAGGGTTGATCTGGACCCTTTGCTTGAATTCATCAATGTCTATGTGTCCCAGATTAGTGTCTGATATTTCCCTCCAATCTGTGGTGACTTTAGAGTTGAGGGGCTCTCCCTGGAATTTGTACTTCATTTGGTCTTTATCCTCTTTTCCTCTAGGTGCTTTAGATGGCTTCTTTCCCTTTTCTTTCTCCATGGCCGCCTCTGAAGGTCTTGCACCTGGTTCCATATATCTTGTGGGTGAGAGAGCAGTAAACACATTAGGGCATGAAACATAAGGAAAGTTAGCTAAAATCCAACAAATGATGTTAGATTAGATAATTCACCATTTAATATCCTAACATCTCTTTTAGATCAACATTAGCCTTTTATTGGAGGAAGTTATTGCAATGCAGGCCCAGGGGTGTGGACTTCCCTGGGCTGATGGACATTCTGGAGGAAGCTATAGGAGGGATGAAAATTAGGGCACGACGGCCTGCATGTCCCAACCCGCATCAAAATTTGGTTATGGAGTGGGGTCCACTGAGGGGGTTACTCTATTTTGGTAGGTGGGCCAAGTTCACTTTGAAATTTTGGAGGTATTAGGCTCATCTTTCAAGCATGCAGGTGCAACAGGTTTCCTGGTTGTTTGGGGCCTGGCCACTAAAAAGACGTTGGGAAGACAGTGGTCCACAAGCGACATTTCACTATGCAGGATCTGCAGACTTAGATGACGGTGGATGCTTCGTTGTTGAAGTTCAAATCACTGAAAAGGATGCGGGTCGAAAGGCATGGGCGGACGGTGGATCACAACCGTTTAGAATGGAAAAGGCTAGGCAGAGGTCAGGCGAAAGAGGCCCGCGTCGTCGGGTCCATGGAGGGCCTCAACAATTACTTTATGTATCATCGGTCATGAGGCATCAGAGGGGTCAGACTCTGTGTAGCGGGCCAAAAGAGGTTTATGGACATTTTGGGATGACGAAAGTGATACAGAGGTCCGCAAACAACGACCCGCAAGTGATGGTCCGCTTGAGGTTTAACACTTGTCTGTTTTCATTTTGGTTTAGACGGACGTGGCAGGTTTGGGACCTGCAGTGCAGAAGGTTGGCAGGCGAAGGCCATTTGGAATGACAACTAGGCTACAGCGGCCTATAGATGGAATTTTGCGGGGTGAGGCTCGCAAGGAAGCTCAAACTTAATCATCTAGGGAACAAAGGAAAACAACCGACAAAGGGGAGGTCGAGACCTACTGGTCGGGTGGATGCTACGGTTTTTTCGTTTTAAGTTGTCATTTGTGCATTGACAAAATGCCAACAGAGGTCCACGTTGAATAATCCACATCACTTAGATTGCCTTGTTTTGATTTGGATAGTGGGCCGAACAACGAGGTCCGACATGCGGCGAGATGGGGCATGAAAGCTGTTTAAAATGACAAAGCCAAGACAGAATTCTGGAAGCGGAAGTCCACGAGGAGGGACCTGTGATGAGCCCGTGCCTAGGTATTTTTTTCCAAGTTTGAGTTTGATGGGAAGTCAACAGAGCGGGATCCGCACGTCAGGAGGTTGTGGTTAGATTTCCATTTGGAACGACGAAGTTTGAAAAGGCACTCTGTAGGAAGAAGCCTGCGGATGTGGACTCAAGGAGATCGATGGACCTTCGTTTCGAGCTCATGAATTTTAGTAAATCCAAGACAACCAAATTGTGGGGGATTTCTGTCGGGAGGGACTCGGTGAGGGAGCTTACCATTTCAAGTTTAAGCATTGTTACAGGAAGGTGACGACAATGATTATAACGTGGATCCAAAAAGTAAGGATGCTCTGGTTGAAGAACAATTGCGACAACCGGGAGTTCTACACGCAACCTACAAGGTGATCTTTGAAGTTTTTAAAATTTGAAGTTACGGGTTTTGTTCGCCATAATTTACTCTAATTAAATTTTGGGTTTTCTTCCTTCAAATTTAGCAAATTTTATACAGAAATCAAAGAAAATGTGAACATGGCTTGTGGCAGAAAACCTACCTGTGAGGCCCGACGATG
This sequence comes from Sequoia sempervirens, assembly GCA_007258455.2. Classification (NCBI taxonomy): domain Eukaryota; kingdom Viridiplantae; phylum Streptophyta; class Pinopsida; order Cupressales; family Cupressaceae; genus Sequoia; species Sequoia sempervirens. Next base: position 24,001,352 of record VDFB02000003.1, read on the forward strand.
AAGGATAAGAAAACAGTTGGAAAAAGCTTCAGATCAGCAAATGAACTCGGCGAGTGCGACGACGGCGTTGGAAGGAGGCTCTCTGACTCACTCTGAACAACTGACAAGTGAAAATGACAACTCAAATTGAGCTATTTATAGAAAATGGTGCATTTAATGCCCCTCATTAATGCTCATACGGCGGTGTTGAAGGTTGGTGGGTAGTCAGTTTGAAAACGTCCTTGGGAACGGCAAAGTCCGTTGGGCAGACAACAATCGGGGCTTGGTCGTTCGACCAATCGGTAAGGCAGGTCCCACGGCGCGGAAGGTCATTGTGCAAAGGTTGTTCAGAACGATCAAGGAACCAAGGAAGCTTGCATGGGGCGGCTCGCAGGGGCAGACCCACTCGGCTCGAAGGATGTCAGCTCTAAAGAGCGAAGACAAATAGCTAAGGGAGTTCCACAAAGGCCTAAAGCCTTGAAAATTTGAGGGTGGGAGAACATGGCCAACTCAAGATGATTTCTTGAAGACTCACTGACCACTTAGAACACAATAATAGGGGCACACAAAACGAGACAACGACAAAACATCCTAGCAAAGCGAAAAGAAAGAGGGTCCCCGTTTCGAATGAGGTGTGTGTGCTACAGGCACAACAATAATGTATAAGGCCAATGAGGCACACTCTTGCCAGTGAGGCACCTGCTAGTGAGGCTCATCTTTTCCAGTGAGGCACATCTTTTCCAATGATGCACATCTTTTCCAGTGAGGCATATCTTTGTCAGTGAGGCATTCTGTAACCAGTGAGGCATTGTAAAAAATATTTTTTTAGATAAGCCAGTGAGGCATTTCGATTAGTTTTATTCCCCAAGAGGGTTTCCACTTAGGACATTTCTCTATGTCATGTTCTTATGTATGTTTGAGTATATTTTTGTTCATTTCTTCTTGCTTTATATTGCATAAACAAATATAGTTTGAAAAAGTTGATAAAAGTTAAAATTTGTATGAACACTGATTCACCCCCCCTCTCAGTGGTCATTGTACTCCAACAACATTTACTTACTGTTTAAAATAGTAACCTAGATTTAGATATAATTTCTTGCTATACTTAATTCATAGATTAATTTGATTCTACTAGCATGAAACTTCCACTTGGTTAAACTATTGCTTTTGATCAATGGGTATCCTTATCCAACGAAGTTCAAGGAGTTTTCCAATTTCCTCTATGGGGATAAATCTAGTTACTTGATGCAACAATATAAGATTAAATCTAGGATTGAAATGCTTCATTAACTTTATCATTAATAAATCAAGTATAATTAATCTTTGTAACAATTAGAAAAAGGGTTCAACTATATTTTCTTAAGTATTTCAAGAGAAGTTTGCTTAACTAGTATACCCAATAATTATTAATATCAAATTTCAATTAGGTACATAATGTATCATAATCTTTTATAAACAATTTGTTACTCAAGAGAATAAATTATTTATTCAAGAAGATTCTTCTTTTAATTTTAGAAGTCTAATTTAAGGACTTTAACTTTCAACTACCTTGATTTATTGCTTTCAAATTTTTATATTTATTTGTTTCTCTTAAATCAATAAATCCATAACTACTATCTAAATTAATTCTTTTTTTATACTAATTTTAATTTATTTCTTGAGTTTTAATATACTCTCAAATAGATAATTACTAAATTTACTGTTTGTCGACAACTAACCAAAAAAAAACTAGTTCTCTTTTCCTCAAATTTTATAAATGGCACATGCTTTTATCATTTCATCCCATACATTTAATTGTTTATTTAATTATATTAAAAATAAAATATTTCCACTAACTCTACATTAATTCTTTCCTCAAAAAAAAAAAAAAACTAAATCTGATTAATTTTTAACTGAATTTGTTTCCTAATTCGAATAGAATTATTTTTAGCTAAAAGTTTCCTTTTATTTATTCTTTATTCATACTTTCATTTATATGCAAAATCTGATGATTTTTTATTATTATTTTTACTTAAAACATTTATTAGTGAAATCATTTAAAAAGAAATAAATATTTATCTATCATTTACATTAAACACTTGCCAATTCAAATTTAACTCCATTCTTAAATACATTATCAATTAATTGGTTGCATCCAATGGCTTATTCTATTTGGCAGGAGATTACAATTATGAAACTATAAAATTTCTTTTTATTTGCAAGTTCTGGTATTTTCTTTATTCCAACAACACTTCGGGACTAACAAAAATGGGTTTGCAACTAACTTATGGCACAAGACATTCTTAAAAGGATCAGAGGGGTCGATTGAAGGAATATGAACTTACCTACAGACCTTTGGATCTCTCAAATTATTGCAGACTACCGTAATTTGAGCCATAACAAATATAGGAGTTCTTCAATGCGGTGCAAAGATTCAAACCAACGATCACCATGCAGGAAACCACTCGCTACAATATTTCACCAAGTAACTACCGGCTAAGGAGAATACCAGCGATTGGAACGATTGCTTAGGCAGAACGTGGAAGGAGAGATGATGTATAACTATTTGGGGGGAGTGGGGGCTCGACCTAACATGGGTAAAAATAAGAATGTGTATATAGCATCAAGTACATCTCCACAACCCAACACCCCTTATTCCTCCAATGCACACAATTGTAGATGAAATAGGGAATACTCATATATCCCATAAGAGAAAACAAGGGTCCTCATACCCCGATGATGGCCATCACCTAATGGGATACTCTTATCCCAATTGAAATCCTCGATGCGAGGGAGAAATCTCCCACTCAACCCCACACACGGAGGATCAAACTCCTCTATAATAAGGGGGTCACCTCCCTTAAGAAAATACACACCAAAATGAAGCACATCATCATTACAAGACTTGACATAACAAGAAATCCCAAAAGAAATTCCCCAAAACAAAGCCCTCCAACACAAAACATTTCCTTGCAAAGATGCACAACATAGCACTAAGAATACAAAAACTACAACACAAAAGAGAAGAGTTACCTCCAATGCTATGATCCCACTAATGGTAGACACAATGAAAGAGAGTCTCCCTCCACAATCCTTCTCCCAAGATCTCCTCCTCCCCAAAATCTCTACAAAGAAAGAACTCAAAATGCAAGAGAGAAAAATGGCATGGTAACCCCTTCCTCTCTATGAGGAGGGTGTTATAAAGGGAAGAAATAAGTTACTTCCTCCCAACTAATTCAACCACTTCCCCATTTTCGCCACTTTTACAAAGGAGTCATAAAAAGGGTCCTAAACACTTTTAAAAAGAACACAAATGATAAAAATAAACTTCTAACCCCTATACCTTAGGAATAGGCTATTTCCCAACATAAAATATACCTTAATTCTCTTAAAAGACTTCAAAAAAAATCCCATTTTAAATGACAAGACTAAAAATTTACACAAAACATGACTAAAATCTAACACCACACAATACCAACATAAAATCCTTCTAACTTAACCTCAAGGCCTATGAACCAAGGACCAAGAAGAACATAATAGAGAAAAGATGAAGGGTGGCTAAGTGGATCCCCTTAATCCATCGGTGTTAGAACTTTGCACACTCAACAAATTGTGTCAGTATGATAGGAAATATGTGTGTGTGTGTGTGTGTGTGTGTGTTTATGATGATGATGACTATTGTATTTTAGATGTGATGTTAATGTATGTCATGGTTTAATATGTTATGATAATTTTGATGTGATTTTTGATTAATGCACTTTATCATGATGAGATATATATAATGTTTTATGTAGGTTATTTGATTATGTTGATATATTAAGTAGTGCATTCTTTGGATTATGTGCATATGTGTGTGTGTGTGTGTGTGTGTGTGTGTGTGTGTGTGTGTGTGTGTGTGTGTGTGTGTGTGTGTGTGTGTGTGTGCATGTTTATGATGATGATGATCTATTTTATTTCAGATGTGATGTTAATGTATGTCATGGTTTAATATTATATATATATATATAATATTAAACCATGACATACATTAACATCACATCTGAAATAAAATAATATTAAACCATGACATACATTAACATCACATCTGAAATAAAATAGATCATCATCATCATAAACATGCGCGCACACACACACACACACATATATATAATCCATTAGTTTTAGAACTCTGCACACTCAACAAATTGTGTCAATATATATATATATATATGCACATAATCCAAATAATGCACTACTTAATATATCAACATAATCGAATAACCTACATAAATGTTCATTATATATATCTCATCATGATAAAGTGCATTAATCAAAAATCACATCAAAATTATCATAACATATTAAACCATGACATACATTAACATCACATCTGAAATACAATAGATCATCATCATCATAAGCACATATAATTATGACTCAACTAATCAATCATAAGGTAACCTATATAATACATCACTTTGCAATTACACCAATCACCCTGACTGTAACAAGAATTAATACATGAACAATATAAACATAATACCACAATTATATCAATACCTTCTAAAATATGCATTAGTCAAATCATCACCCATATATTCTAATATCATATCACATACCATCCTCAGTGAATGAATATGCATCATTTAAATACTAAATCTCATAATCATCCAAATATATGTAGACCCACCAAAAGATCACACCAGAGGGTAACCCTTGAACTGAATAATATATCATCCATTGAATAGGTAAAGCTTTCCAATTAATCTGTCAAGAATGACCTTCTCTCCCAACTCAGGTAGGACACCTAACATGAAAGCACATAAAATATTAGACAAGGATCATCAAATCGTATCGACTCAACATAAGCATAGAGGGTGGGGTCTGACATTCCCCCCCTAGAACTTGACTTCATCCTAGAAGTATTTAAATATTTTAGAGAAAATTTCACATTTGCAACCATACTATTGGAAAATATATCATACCTATCCTCCTAAAAAAAAATCGATCCATACATAAGCCTGTTATGAAAATTGTATTTAAGGAATCTCCTTGTATTGAAGTCTAACTAGCATCAAAGTCTAACCACTATTAAAGAGTATAGATTTGGAGTCCATTTGGGACTATGATAGGGTGGCACATTCGGTAGTTACTATGCAACTAAAGACATACAGTTAGGGTTAATAGACCAAACTCTTATTCCCACACATATTCAAAAATTAAGTCTCCTCTTTTCCTATGAACTAGCCAACTAAAGTGTGGATCAAGTGGTACTAGGTGTTAGGTGTCACTTAGGATATGCTAGACTATTGTTTAGTTATTTAGGTCCTTGGACATAGCAAAAGACATGAATACATTTCTAAGAAAATTTTAAAGCCTTCCAAAATAAGATTAACATCATAAGAAATAAGTTTGACAATTATACTACAAATGATTAAATTGGCACCAACTATGGAAGATGAATCAAAGACAAATCAAAATGACTAAAACTTCACAATCAACTACTTGAAAAAAATTGAATAGGTTAAGAATTTTTATAATTATTTTAATTTAGTTGAGTTACTATAACATCAATGTATTTGGTCATTTGTTCTTAGCATTGCAACTCATGACAAAATACTCCCATGATGTTCTCCCTCTAATAAAGGGTGAAGTACTTCACAACCACAATTCAAGAACTAAAAGGTTTAGTAACATCATACAATTAATGTTCATAAATAATAATTTGTTTGATGAATAAGTAGACATTAATACTATATCAATTCAATATAAGTAAGTTTGTATCATACAAACAACTAATCCAAAGAGAAGTTAATTTTTAACCTTATCACATATCAAAACTTTAAACATGTAATTCATGATACACTAAATAGCTTATTGTTTATTGAGATACCACACTAAGTGGTGAAAATTCCACAAGAGAAGATATTTGCAAAGGCCCCCCCTTACCTAAGACACGCGAATTTTGAAAGGTACTTTCACTTCCCACCATTTTTACATGCTTGAATATTTTTGCATGCTAGTACTAGAAGTATCTTCTTTATTCTTCATTCTTAATTCTTCCCTTTTACCAAAAGGTTCCTTGGTATACTCTTCTTTTGATAATGTTTTGAAACACTTCAACTTTATTCCTTTCTTTTCCAACCAAATATTAGTGTTAGCAAGAATAGGTTGAAACCTTTCTCTTATTGATATTAGATCTTCACTAGAACTTGGCACGCGAACGACAAGAGGAAACAAGGAGCACAAAGACAGCAAAGAAATAAGGAAATGAACAGTAAAGATGAAAATAAACCAAGTTTAAACAATAAAAAATCACCATTAAAACACACTAATGGTAAAACATATGAGAGGAGTGTAGTTGCAGAGAATTTCTCCACAACTACATGCGAGATGCAGTTAATTAAAATATGGAGGTGCGCTAAAAATCAGCCACACTACACTCAAAAGGAAAAACGACTATCACTTAGCTTTTGCAATTTTTCTAAAAGGCAAAAAGGTGACCCAAGTCCAAATAGCTTTTTCGAGGGGTCAAACTACACATGAGACCAATTAAAATTTTATTTGATTTGCATGCTTAGAGGGTGTGGGCTACAAAAGGGACAAGTTTCATAGGGGTTATCCCACAAATTAAGCAAGCAAAATTTGAAGATAATAGTTCCATGTCTATTAAGGATTCTTTCCATATGTTTTTAAATTTAGGGGAAGCTTTTTAGTTTTATAAATTGAATACACTTGGAAATATGAAAGGAGTTGTATTATTCTTGATAGTCAAATTAAGAAGTTGGAATATCTAATTAACATGATGACCTATGCAATGAACATGATTTATGTGTTGCTCTTTCCTATTTATTTATGTGGTTAACATGATTTATGTGTTGGTTAACATTTGATTTTTTTATTTTAAAAGTATAATTCATGGTATTCATTTTAAACATGTTGTTTTGATATGATAAAGTTGTATAATACTTTGATAAAATATTAATATCATCTCGAATATTTCTCTTATGAGAACTTGGTTTCTTTCATATCATTTTTTAAATCATGTTGTTTGGCTTGATATATTTTTATCTTTTTGTGTAGTTAGTCTTGTTCTCGAATGTTAGAATGTTTTTATATGAAGTAGAAAAATGAATGAATTTAAGTGGAGGAATAATATATTTAAAAAATTAAATTATTATAATAAGTAGGTATAAATAAATGTTATATATCTTTTGTTATTAAAGATTATGTGAGAAGTAATGATTTTTTTTTGTTATTTTAGATATTAAATGTTCACAAAATATATTTTATATAAGATAAAGGGGTTCATATAGCTCTTTTTTAATATTGAATTTCTTTGTTGATAAATGATATCTAGTGGTTAAAAGAGCACCAATTATCCTTCAAAACCACTAATCATCAATTAAATGTCTAAATTTCTCAAGGACACGTTATCAACATCTTTTGAATAGACAAGAAATAATTTGAGAAATTCTCAATGAAGAAAAATAGAAAAAAACTAGATAAATAATATGCAAAAGAAGGTACAACAAGGAATTTATGTAATTTAAAATCATAAAAGCAACTTATGAAAGAATTTTTTCTTTTAGATTATTGAATTTGATACATAATATTTAAAATATTCTATTTAGAAGAAAAAATATTAAAATATTATGTAACATATATAAAAAAATTAGATTCTTTTCTATAAAAACATTTTGTTAAAAACTACAGACAAATTAATGTAAAAGAACATATAAATTGTTACATTCAACCAAATAAAGATCCAAAAGCAAATCATAAATAGCACTAGAGTATATAGATATTATAATACATAATCTTCGTGGCTATAATAAAATATATGTTATAATATAATGGATTTTGGGATGGAATTAATATAATGTGTTAAAAAATATATTATCAATTGACTTTTATGAGATGAATATTTTTATATATATTTTATTAGGTAAGTAGGGTTTTGAAAGGGCCCAAAACCTTGAACAAAGAGAAAGATAGAGCGAGAAGTAAAACCAAACACCAAAGAACAATCGAGAGGAACAACAAGAAACTACAAAAGAAAAAGCATAGAAAAATCTAACAAAAACCAACCTACCAACCCAAAATCAAGGTTTTTTTGTTTTATCCCATTACAAGGATCCTTCTCCCCAAATCTAAAATTCTTGAGGGAAGAGGAAGTGATAAGACCACTGATAGATCCTTCTTCCAACCTCAAAGCTTTAAAAGAGGATTCCATCATCAAACTATCTATAAGGGATTTACCTTTAATATCTTATTTTTGAACCTCCTCAAAGGAAGTAATAGAATCCTCCCTAGAAGATGGTATTTGATCCCTTTTCTTCCAAACAAAGTCATGTTCTTATTTCTCAAGTAAGAAGTGGAGGCATGACCCACTTTACCACAAGAATGGGAAATAACTAGAGAGTCTCCATATGTATACATTTTTTTCCACCCAATTTCCAAATTTTAAACATAAGGTAATTTTAATGGGGAGCACCTGGTTTTTCTCCACAAGCACACAAAATCTAGTGAATAAAAAATGCTTCATAAATTTGGTGATCTTATTAGTAACACAATATTACCCAAAATAATTGGAAATAATCATGAACACATTTTCATTCCAATACTCCAAGGGAAGCCTTGGAAAACGAACCCAAATGGGAAACTTGAAAGTATCCTTCATTGGGTTAAAATCAAGAGACCAATTTTGAAGACAAAGTCCATTCATTCCCATAAACCACAAACCATCAAGAAGGATCCTAGGGAAATCCTCTTGATAGGAAAAGGAAAAAAGAAAAAACTATTCAACATTTTTGTTACCTCAACTTGGCATCTTAGTTTTCAAACTCAAAGATTCCATCTTCTGATAGAATCAATATTGGGATGATTACCATATAATCTCACAACAAGAGAGATCCTAAACCAAGTAGTCAACTCATCAAGAATGGAATCAAGAACATCAATTTGGATCTACCCATCCTCCTTAACCTTGATAGAAGGTTCCTTTGAAACCCTAGGGGTTGGAACACGAACAACAACAAGAGGAGAAGATACAACAACTGTAGGATCACAAAAACCCACAATAATCACATCACACTATGGAGAAGGAGTAACATCTGTACAGGAGCACCAAAGCTCTCAACCATCACTTCACATTCCAAATATATCTACACATTTGAAGCACCACAAACCTCCAACTCTCTAGGTTCCTTTGAAACCTTAGAACCAGATTAAGAACAACAAGAAGAAGAAGATTAAAAATAACACCATCCTCAACAATTAGACTAAACAAGGACTGAAACAAGAACACCAACAAGAGGTGAAAAATAACACCATCCTCAACAAGCTTAGACTGAACTAATTCAACACCACATGTTGATTTAGGAAACCCTATATCTTCCTGAGCAAAAGACATAGGCTTTAATAGATTCATAATATTATAGTCTGACTTTGAAGTGATGAGAAACCCTTTTTTAACCCAAAAAGGGTTCACCTTCAGAGAACCCCGCCACCTTCAAAGAACCCCACCATAGACACCTCAACAAGTTTATTCACCTTCAAACAAGCTTCCAAGAGGAAATCCAATAGAATTTCACCATCCTCTTCTTTCAGATCATCCACATAAACCTCAACATCATCCACATCAGAAAGCGAGTAACCAAAGAAAGTCAGAGAAAAAGGAGATTCATCTTCCTCCACACACAAAGAAATAGCCTCATCACCTTCCTCATCAAAATCTATAGAGCAGGAGGAGTTAGCCACACCAAACGTGGCTAGGGTTTGCGCAACTATAACAACACTTGATGACATAGTTTTTTTTGGTTAGTGAGTTTCTTAAATTTTTGGTGTGTTAAATGAATGTAGGGATATTATTATTTACACACAAGGGTTAGTATAAGCAAGTATATTATAAATGAAATGTAAATTTATATTTAAAATTTTATGTTATTTATAAGCTTCTAAATTATGTACAATTTTTATGGGTTGAAACAAAAATGTATTAAATTATAAGTGTAGTACCAAAAATTGGACCACCCTTAACATTTTCACATTATATTTCCCCCCCCCCAAATTATTGGACTTAATTAGGCTCCTATTTTTCCAAATTATGCATTCTAAAGCCTATTTTTTTACCATTTTCTGAAAGATTACGAGCATTGAATAAATGTATCCAATTGTTATTTTGCTCAAGACTAAGTGTTTCTTGGAAATTTGGGCCAGGACCCATTCGCCCATGGGCGAATGGGCCGCCCCCCTTCTTAGCCAAGACCTAAATTTAAATATGTTGTTGGTGGCATTTTAACATCCAATTTTTTTTTTTTTGTTGCACCAGAGGTATCCCTATGACCTAGCCCAATTCCCAACCAACCTTGCCTTGGTCTTACTTTTTTCTAAGTTGGGGTACGAGAGGGGCAAGCTAAGGTGAGACTAATCATCTAGGGATGCATGCAATCACCCACAAACCATGTGCATCGGGTAAGCTCGAGCCTCGAAGTCGAACCTGAAACCTATGGGGAGCAAACCCACGGCCCAAGCTAACTCTGCTACCCGTGCGGGTTTAACATCCAAAATTTAAATATCAAGTGTCAGAATTTGGGATCTAATTTTCAAAAAATTAGTACAATTACATATAAGTACCTAGTTATTTTATCATTTGAAATCAAACAAGAGAAATCTAGAAAATTATTGGAAAAATTATGATCAAGAGCACTATCGAGCAAGTCAAGAGTAGTATTTTAGAGCTCTATTGCAACAATTCAAGATCCTAACATCATGTCAAATTCTATGTGAGTTTATGTGTATTCATATTCATTATTTTGTGAAGGCTAACCCTTATTGTAGGTCTCCAAAGCATTAAAGCATTCAAGAAAAACAAGATCCAAATCCTTGAGTTGATGTATATGACTTTAGTCCATCAAGGAAGCCATTGAAGGGTGGTGAGTTGCAACATTTTGTTCATTCATCATTCCTTCCTTTCAATTATCATTCCTATCATTGACATTGCCATTGTGGAAGTGGAAACACTTACATGGGGTTTGACTGAGGCAAGCCCCTAAATGGCTCAACAGTTTCTCCCTATTTGAATGTGCAGGTTATAGGTTTGAAGAGGATCAAGGAAAGATTGAAGGAAAATTATCCATTGTTGCATTCAAATCCCTAAAAGTTATCAAGCTACAAAAACTCAATTGCAAAATTCATTGATGACATTCTGATAATTTTGTAACCTTGAATCAGAAGCTTAGATCTAGCATTGGAGGATTGTAAAAGCAGTTTCAGGACCCCTCATCAAAGAACCATTTTCCAGGGGCGACTAAGTCCCTCTACACATGCCATATCCTGCTTTTGGTGACAAGTACATATCATCTAGCACTTCTCAGATCCACCTACAATTTATAGTTTCAGTCTGTGCATCTTCAAAATATTGCATTTTTCATATTAGGTTATACAGTTCTATTAGGTTAATTATATCCAAATCATTTCCAATTCATTTCTAAGACTTAAAAGGATCAGATCCAGGTTTGATTGGCTCACCTTTGAGGTTGAAAGTCAATCTATGCACCTTGTTGGTTTGTATCCTAATGAAACGCCCTTAGAAAAGTGTAATTGATACTAGGTTCTTTGCATTTAGAAACTCATCCATCAACCCCCTCCATTTTTCTATGTTTCAATAAGTAAGATTCATGTTGTGTTCATTGGTACATTTATATAACTCTACACCATAAATTTAATTTTTGAAAAAAAAATAGTTTTGAAATACTGAATTTTGATGCATAATATTTGAAATGTTACATTGCGAATTAAAAATATTAGAATATTATGTAATATATGTTGCCATTTAGGTTGATTTTTTATGAAACATTTTGTTAAAAAAATTGTATGGAAACTAATGTAGAGTAACCTCTAATTTTTTAGATTGAAAGCAAAGTAAAAATCCATAAGTATAAAAATCTACTAACAAAATAGTCTACTTATTATAAGAAAGAGAAACAATTCAAAAGTTTTATAAGAAAAAAAAAACTTGGTGATACACCTTTCAAATATATGTTTTTCATCTTTTATAAATATTTACATTAAATTAGAATGTTAAAATTTTACATTAAGTATTTCTCCCTCAGTTTTTCTATATTATTCCTTATTGAATCTTTCAATAACTTAATAACTTATTGAAGTAGCTAACATTACATTTTAAATGGTCTCCTAAAATTTCTTGATATTTTTTCATTAGAATTTTATGATTATATTGTTATAAACATATTAAAATTAGATACATAATGATTAATGGAATCTTTTGTGAATACATCTTGTAACTACAAAAAAATAGTAGTCATTGGTCTTACAAAAAAATAAATTTTTTTTTAGTAATCCAAATACTACTAACAATTAATCATATTTATTTAAGTTTCCATCCTATATTCTTAAATAGTTAATGGGAGGGATGACAATTTTTCATTTTCTATTTTTTAGTACCCTTGTTGGTAGCAATTTTATGTGCATGTGGAGCATTACATATTTATTGTCATAAATATTTGTGTTTTATGTTATGAGACATTGAAGGCACTTTACAAACATGTCTCATGTCATAAATTATTTGAAAATTCAAAAAAATCTTACAATCTAAGATTCTAAAGTGAAAAGTATGTCCAACATCTACTCTTGTGAATGAATCTTCACTTTACACACTTTTAATAATATTAGAGTAGTGGGATTAAATCGGATCATAATAAATCATTGTTATTAATTTATACTACTATGACCATACTCATAATAATGATGGTGACAATTGTGAGAGCATATGCACAAATAATTGGACCAATGGCTTTCATGGTGGCAACCATAAGAGGTATCCATGGAGTGATGGAACAATATGCTGAAACAAATATGGGGTTCACCAACCCCATTGTGATAAGTTCTCACCATTCTATCTTACATGACTGGACTAACCAAGCCTTACATTATTGGTGATAATTCTTGTGTGGCATTTGTTGTAGTTAATACTAACCATGTAGTGTGCTTGTGCCAACTCTTTGCCAAAAATTCTTTTTTGGTCTTTCCCATTAATTGAGTCATCATTATCTCACTCCTTGCCACCTATAATCTCCTCTTTATCCATGAAGTTGACCAATACATAGGTATGTGATTACAAGTTGCCTACATTCTTTGACTTTCAAGGCTTCAAGATTTGAGCCCTTGACCTTAGAAAATAAAATGGATGTAAAGACATTTAAAGTGTTGTTTTACAATCTTTCCTTATGTTCTAGAAAAGGTGTTCTTATATCTCTTGGCATTGGTATTATTGATCATCTTGGTATAGCCAAATTCTTTGCTTTGTTTTACATTCCAAATATCATTTAATTTTTTTTAGTGGTAATACATGAATTTTAGTCTAGCTCAAGGTAGGTGAGGCTATAAATGGGGACCTCATCCAAAACATGAATGCATTGTATTAATATGAATATTTCAAGCTTGTGAGATCAGTAGTCCAATAAGGTATAAATCATGTAAGCACACAAAACCAATGAGGATTTGGATGATGATGACATCGACATGAACACTAATAGATTCAATGTAAAGGTTCAAGCTTGTGAACACATTATATTAGCGAGGACACAATACTTGTGATCATAATGACCTAATATAGGTTTTTTAACCTTGGCGGTTTCAATAATAATACCATGATTCAACCATCACACTATGTCATGAATGGCCTATCTTTTGAATTTTTTATGAAGTATTTTAAATTATTGAAAATTATATGGGTTTGTTTTATTTTTTGCTACACATCAGAGTGTAGCCTAAGGGGAGAAGTATCCACAATCTAAATTGAAATCATCTAATTACAATAGGGTTAGGGTTAGAAGCTCCCTACTAGAGAATTTTACTAGTGCATGAGATATTATGGAAGTTTTAGTTCATCCTTGAAAATTTGGCATTAGTATTAGAGATTGATAAGAGTTGTAGGTATAGAAGCATGAATTTTTTGCCATGATTAATAGAATATAATTCATTTTTTCTTAAATCTAATGCATGGGCACTAAGAGCTTATTAAGGTCCCCTTTTGATAGCCCTAACAAGAATTTCATGTTTCAAAGATTAACTTGGTAAGTTTTCTCTCTATTTTCTTTCTCAATTTGCTGCTTCTAATTTTTGATTTTTTTTTTAGGAAATGAAGTAGTATTCTTAGAAATATGAGTATCACATTTGAAACATGGATTTGTTATTTATCCTTATCTAATGAATTTTTAAATCAGCTTTACACATGGAACTCTTCAATGTTATATTCGAGTTCCTCTATATCACAATTTCTTCAAAACAAATTTGAGAAATTTATTGATGATTTATCATTGGGGTTGGTAGCATATGCAATAATGGAAAATCTCATGTATGAAGTTACTATTTTAATGCTAATAACTTAATGAAAATCATATCTTGACCATTTTATTATCATAAAACATTGTAAATGATTTGAGAGAATTCTCTTTTTTTTGTTTGTTTTATTTTTAATTAGATTGGCCCATCTTTTGATCCTAAAATATTTATGAAGCTTTGATTGGAAAATGGTTTTGATAAAAAGATTTATTGTTTTTGTACTTGTTTTTTCTAATATTTTAGGGGGGATTTATTTTCAAAGCTACCTTGGCTACTTAGGAGTTTGGGGACAATATCTCTAGACATAATCATATTGATGTGAGTTAGAATTCATCCATTTCAACCTTAGATTTGAAATGCACACAAGTTCAAACGATTGTAATGATGATATTGGTCACATACTATGTTCTCATTATAGTTTTTTTTTATATCTAGCATGGAATGGGGCAAGGATATTCATGTTACATCTATATCTTCATTATCTTTTTTATGGCTAGTGTTAGTCATTGATCTTGATGATTTTTTGTAGGCTTATTATTATAGTTGTTAGTATGGAGGATAACAAATGAGACTATCATTCCTGATTCGGGTTAGATTTCCTAATCTCCCCCTTCACCTTTGGCATGACTCTCTTTTGGAGGAAGTGGGTGAGGCCCTTGGTGATTTTTTGATGGTGGATGAAGAATCTTCTGACATTCTTCATTCCACCTATGCTCACATACTGGTTGAAATAAATGTTTCAAAAGGGATGCCTGCTGAGGTCCTTCTTAAATCTTCTAAAGGCTCTTGGGTCCAATCTTTGGATTATGAAGGGATACCCTTCCGATGTAGACGATGCTTCAATACTGGACATGCTGCTGCACATTGCGGACTTGAGAAAAAAGAAAAGACAACTACTTGGTGGAAAGGTGCTTCTCAACAACATTATACGGTTGAGAAGAAAGCTAATCAGAATAAGAGTTTTTCAGAGGTGGTTGCTTCTGAATCACTGGGTCTTGGGACTCCCCCTCCGGTCATCTCAAATGGCGGGGTCGCTAGGGCAACCCCTATTGAGTCAAAGACTTCCTTTTCAAGTGTATGTGTATCGTCTTATGGTGGCTCTTCTGAAAAGTCATTATCCATGCAAAGGAATCAAGATGAAACTCCAACTATTTTGGCTGCTGGCTTTCATCCTCTTGAAAGTAGCGAGCCAGTTTGGCATGGTAAAGCGACGCAAGTGGAAGAAGGTTGGATTACAGTTAAGGAAAAAAAGATAAATCCTCTAAGCCCTCTTTCGACATGATTCTCCGCTCCCACAAGAAAAGTGTAAAATGTAAATCTTGAATGGTCTTATTTTGGAGCTGGTCTTTTTCGCTGGCTGCTTGTTGTCTTTTCTACAACCTTTCTCTTTTTGTTAAAGGTTTCCGGGTCCCTTCAAAATCTGTTTTTCCTCTATCAAAAACAAATGAGACTATCATTTTAGCATGTTGAGTTCTCATGATACTGTGGAATTAGCTCACTATAGAAATTTTAATAGATTATTATATAATCTTTTAGAGGAATTTCACATCTTGTGAAACTCTCATTTAAGAAAGTGTAATATGTATTAATGATAACTTGTAAATATATACAAATTCATCAAATCATATTTGATTTCAACATCAAGTGTTGGATTGTGACTTATAACATATTATTTTTAAAATATAAAGTTCATATCCTATTTTTGGGCTTTAGGAAGGATCGCCCTTTTCATTGTCACTAAACTTTGTAGTGAGTTATGGTACATATTACCTTATTCTATTTATAGGTTAGATTTATTATCTTGAAATTTTTAATTACTTTTATTTAGAACCCTTTTTTGGGATTTTTTTCTTTATATTTGTTTCATGAGCTTTTTCACTATCAAATTAATTATTTTAAATATAACTACTTTGTAGCATAAAATATTAAGAAAATTATGTTTAAATACCTAGGTTGGAGCATGAAAGATTATCTAGATCTATTGAAGAGCCTCTTGTAATTACCAACTTACAAGGTTGCCATAATAATTCCCCTTTAGTTAAATACAAATAGAATGATATATAAATAGGCCAATATATGATCGAGTAATACAAATATGAAAGTGACACTAAATAATTTCAATTAAAACTCTTTTTCAACTAAGTGTTTTTCTTTAGAAAATAACTTTTAACATAAATTTGTAGGGGTTTCCATGGCATTGAAATTAGGAAATGAAAATATGTAGAAAGGATCATACTAGAAGGAAAGAGTATTTTGACATTCTCACAAGGTAAAAGAGAGGTTCCTCATTTCTATCACCAAATTTGTAAGATTATGAGCCAAGCTCCAACCGTGGATTATCTTTAGCATCAACACTTCACCCATCCCCACCTTTTTTAGGAGATTCATTCTAAATATCCAAAGATTTGTTCTAAATACTCTCAATATTCTCTTTGACAAACTAGACAATAATGAAATGAGGACTCTTCCACTATGTTTTTGTATTTTGTGCTCTAAATATACCCCTTTGGTTATAAATATTGTGTAATACAATTTTTATCAATAAATATATTGTTGTTAAATTTATTTTGCACGCCTAAGGTGGAATAATATCAAGCTTCTTAAGATAGTATGTATCACCCACAAAAAGGTGAAAATTATATGCATCATGTTTATTCAAACAAAGCCTACTTTTCTATGGTCACAAATAGTGTGCGTATTCTAATTCTTTAATCAAATAATCTTGCCACTAAAAGATTTTGTTCAGTAGATACTCTATTGAGATGTTTTGAACTAGTCTTAAATGTTGGATGAGATATGATATATTAATCATAAACTCAAACACAATTTGATGTATTCTTGAAAACTTAAAATCTTATGGTTTATGATAAAGAAATGACCATATAAGAACATGCATATCACAAATCTACTATGCATTTGTGTTATTTTCAACGTGTGTTCTTCTCATCTATTAAAGTAATCTAAATAATTATATTGAATTCATCATTTCCATATGTCAAGTGTCATTTTTGATTTATTACTAGCATAAACAAGTTTAAACATATTTTTAGATCTAAGATTCCTTTGTCAATAATTTTCTTTGAAACATCCTCCTTCTTCCCATACACTTATTTTATATAATTTTTAATCCCACTCCTTGATTTTTCCACATGTTTCATCCTTTGATTCTCATATGTCCTCTAAAAATATATATTTTCTTAATATTTGAATGCATCGAGTCCACCTAAATTAAACTAGTAAAAGCACCTAAAGGTGTTATTAAATAGTCAATATGCACATATATAAATAGTTCTATTAGCCAAGCATTGAGTGAAGTGATTTTGAAAAAAAGAAGTGTAGTGTTTGACCAATACGACTATTTATATGTGCCTATTGGTCATTTGAAATCACCTAGGTGTTTTTACTAATTTTAATAAATCCTTAATTTTTTTTGTATTAAGTATAATAAAAGTAGCAAGTACAAATCACATAGATTATGTGCTCATTCGAGAATCGAATCTAGAATACCCCCCATTACAACATATCATCAATTGTCCCCCCTTTACATGAGATCAAAAAACCAAAACCCAACAGTATCAACAACCTTTCTAGTCTACCCCATTACATAATAACAACAATTACCCTCAATTGAATGAGGTCATAGGAGTGGAACCCAAAAAAGAACATGTATTAGAGTGTCATTAGTTACATCAAAGCATCATTAGTAGAATATACAATTATATACCACTGCTCTAATATAAACATCTAATGCAGATAAAAAATGATATAAACAAAATGTGTTTGTTGTCCTTTGGTGGTTGCTTTACTTTGTCTGATTGCCACCTCTCATAGTTATCAATGTCTCTGCAGCTGATAATTATTGAACAAAAGGTTCCACTAGTTGTCCCACCTTGTCTACTTTGTTGCTTTGTCCCTTTGTTAGGTCCTACCGAAATGCATGAAGATCCCTCATGAAAACTTCCACACCTAGATGCCCCTTAGGCCACATATGCCCATACCTTGCCTCCAAGATATCTATTGTGATATGCATGTTTTCCAGGTACTTCCAAAATTTGTCCTTTGAGAGTTCCACCATAATGTAGACCTGCATGGCAACATTGTATAGCATGAGTCCTCTATAAGACTCAGTAAGCATCCTCTTCCTTCCTTGAAACCTATATTCATTCCTTGCTTTCCAAATGGACCAAAAAATGTCAGATGAAAGGAAGAGCCAGAACAAGGCATAAATTTTCCCCATTTTTATGTTATGGTTAAATAAAATCTTCTCGGGAAGGAGTTGTTCATTATTCCCCCAAATATCTTGTGTGTTACAAAACAATTTCCATATCTCTTTAGAAAAAGTACATTAAAAAAAATGCGGTTAATTGTCTCTAGTACTCTATAGATGTTGCATATATCAATGTCATCAATTTTTCTTTTGAATGATAATTTTTGTATTATTAGAAGCCACCTGAAACATGATTTTTTTTCCTCTAACTGTTTAGACCAATTAGTTTGAATAATATTTTTCCATCGATTCTTATTTCAATTAATTTTCCAAGTTTGTTTCAAGTATTTTGTTAGATCTGTGTGGTCTGTTAGCATGGAATACATTTCTTTGACTTTAGATTTCATTATATTATTGTCATTTTTCCATTGGAAGTCTTTAAATTGAGCAGTATCATTCTTAGTTTCCACAAGAAATTTTATCTGATTGCAAGCCTCCCTAAGAATTGTGTAAGTCCTCTAGTTGGTGAGAGGGATATTGAATTCAAAACTCAGATCATTCCAATCTTTCAACTTACCATCCAAAAATATAATGCCCCTTACCCTTGGGATTGTTGAACTCTCCCTCAAAACATAGTGTAGAGCATCTAAAGCTATTACAAACAGTGTCAGTGCAAGTGGACACCCTTGCCTTTTGGATTTCTCAAGGGAGATCTCTTGAGTAAGAACTCCATTGACCTCTACTTGAGCAGTTGCATCTTGAAAGAGGGTTTTGACCATGTGACAAAAGGGATCAGGAAAGCTGAAGGACTTCAGAACAAGGAGCACAAAATCCCACTCAATTCGATCATATGCCTTCTCAAAATTGAGTAACAACATTGTTGCATCCTATCCTATTAGTTTTGCCCAATTCAGTGCCTCCCAGCTGGTAATTAGGTTTTACAATATGTATCTTCCTTTAATAAAACATGTATGTGTGGTGTTTATGATAGAGGGGAGGATGAGTGCCACCCTATTCGCTAATATCTTAGCCAAATGCTTATAAGAGACATTGAGCAGAGTGATAGGTCTCCAAATTTTAACTAGGATTCTATCACCCTCCTTTGGAATTAGCTTGATTATCCCTTTATTGATCTTCCTACCAAGTGTGCCTCTTTCAAAGGCTTCCTTATAGACAAGGAATGGGTCTTCACACACCTAGTCCAAAAATGTTTTGTAAAATTCTACAGGGAGACCATCTGCCCCTGGAGACTTATCATCTTTGAGGGAGAGAATGGCCTTTCTAACCTCTTCTTGTGATATCTCTTTCCCCAATTCCCCTGCCATTTCTTCATTGACCTTCTTTGGGATAACTCTCTCAATGCGTTCCCCTTCCTTAGTATTGGCCTCCATCTCCCCCCCGAGGAGAAGAGGGTCTTATAGAACTAAAGAAACTGCTCCCTTATCTCTTCTTGATTGACCAAAGTGGTGCCATTTACAGTGATATGATCAATATGTTCCCTAGCTTGCTTCTCTTTTATATATCTAAAGAAAAAATTTGTGCCTTTATCACCATTCTCTAACTAGTTCATTTTAGCTCTTACTCTTAGACCCCAAATCTTATGATTCTAAAGCTTCCTTAGGTTGTTTTTCACCATGACTAACCTGTTTGTGAGTCTTTCATCCATACGATTTGCTTGCAGATCAATTTTTACTTGGAGAATTTTATCTTGGAGGAGAGTCTGTTGGAAGAATGAAGAAGAAAATCTTTTCATATAGTTTTGTGTTGTCATTGATGTCACCATGATATATGAGTTGCAACTGCAAGGTTAAGTTCTAGCTTGATCTGGTATTTTGGACCCGTACATTTGAACTGATATGTAGTTACTATCCTCTGGTATTTTGTTCTGCAATCCTCTGCTGATGATTATTGTTGCTTGCAGTTTTGGGAAATGGTTTTTGGATGTCAGAAGGTTGTGTATTAAGAATCTTACATGCTCAAGGTCCATGCTGACATGTTGTTTTGTGCTACACGTTTGTAATGTTATTGGAAAGATTTTGTAAATGTTTGAAGTTGATAGTTGATCATTTTTGGCAAATAAGGGTTGCATCTAATTAGGCCGACCTAACTGATGCTTGCGGATGAATCAGATATATATGTTGGACAGTTTTGAGATTGATGGTGGAGTATGAGTTTGAATTGTGAATTGTGAATGTGAAGAAGTGCAAAAATGATGAAGTGTTAAGTTAGTTTAGTGAGCATCAAAGGAACTGAATCAACACTTGATAGGTGTACTTTATCGATTCATTTTCTGGCTATAAGCCATTTTGTCATTGTATCTCTATAGGAAGTGAGCCTTCATTTTGGAGAGTGAGTCCTAGTAGTGATCCACCCTTTTTGTAATATCTTATAATCGATTATACTATATTGTGAGCTAACCCTCACAATGGTTTTTCCCATTTTGGGTTTTCCATGTAAAAATCTTGGTGTTCATGTGTTGTGTGCTTGCATGTTTTGTTAATGCTCTTGCTTATCTTTACTATTATATGCATTGGAGTAATTAGATGGTATTTGTTCAATAAGTTTAAGAAGATACTGATTCACCCCCCCTCTTAGTATCTTGGGTATTCAACAATTGGTATTAGGACTTGGTTCCTCTGAAGAAGCCTAACAGCTTGAGGAAGATCTTGAAGATTGAACAAATGGATGATAAACAAGAACTTCGGGTTGCACTTGAAAATCTTGACAAGGTTGAAAGTGAAAACAAAGATTTGAAAGAAAATATTGATGAGGCAAATGAATGCGTCCAAAAATTGAAAGAGCAATTGAAGAAATTCAAAGAAATCCATAGAGAAGTGTGTGAGCAATTAAAAAAGGCTAATGAAGATGTTACCGGATTGAAGGTGCAAGTGGAAGAAAAGAAAAGAATTGAAGTTTATCTGAATACAAAGGTGCAAAGCAAGACTAACGAATGCACAAGACTTTAACAAGAGGTGGTAAATCTGAAAGCAGATCTGGAGAAAGAAAAAATTTGTGAAGATAATTTCAAATCTAGCTCCAAAAATCTTGATGAGTTGATTGCAAGATAGAAACTAGGTAAAGACAAAGGTGGTTTAGGAATGGAAGCAGGTGAAAACTTAAAAGATATACAGATCCCAAGCACTGAAGATAATCAAAAGACTCAAGATAAAGGGAAGCAGAAGAGAAATCCAAGGAACTTTACTAGAAGACCACCTGTCCGACAACCAAATGCTCAAAGGTACTCATCCTTCAATGGTGTTTTTTTTTCATGTAATAAATTTGGTCACAGGGAAACAAAGTGTAGAGGTAAAATAAACCAGTATGTTGGTTCCTTCTCTAGACATTGTTTTGCATGCAAGAAGTTGGACATAGAGCTAGTGAATGCAGAACTCAGATGATGAATCAGTTTAATGGAGGTAGAATGAATCAATCCTTTGTTGGGTACTACTATACATATAATATGTTTGGACACAAAAAAAATCAATGCAGATCAAGGGTGAATGAAGGTTAGAAAGATCGGAAGAATGTTGTTTTCTACAATTGCAACAAACCTGGACATATTTCAAGGGTTTACAGAAGTAAAAAGGGAAAGCAGTCTGATTTGGTAAAGATGAATGAACCTGTGAATAAAATTGACAAAGAAGATGTTAACCGAGAAATTAACAAGATTTGGAGGAAGAAAGAAGAGCTTGAAACACCAGATGTGTCTGTGCCCCTATCCAGTGCAGACAATTCCTCTGAGAATTAGACCTAGCATGGTCTTAGGGGGAGCTTGAACAAAAAAATGTTCGAACCCCCTGGATATTTGGTGTGTCAGTCTTTGGCATGAAGAAATGTTGTAAAGAATGAATAGATAGAGGTTATGCAAAAGGAACCAGAAGAAAATATGCATACATGTTCTTTTGCGGAGCAAATTAGGGTTTCTCAATGCAATAGAGAAGGGTTTTTATCAGCTTTTTAAAATCTGTTGCATTTAATACAAATTAGGGCAGAACATTGGTTTATAAAAGTGAATTTGTAAAGGAATTATAATCACTTGTGGATTTGAAAAAATTGGAGAGTGTTTTGGAGCATTCTTGAGGCAATTTGAAGTGTGAGCTGTGCAAACCCTAGTTCTAGTTTTTCGTGAAGGAAAAAGGTATTTTACTCATTTATGATTTTATGGGTTTGTGTGAATCATCTTTTGAAATCATTTGAGCTCAATTTGTGGAAGAATGGAAACCCTATAGTCATTAATGTGTCAAAAAGACCTAGACCATCTTATAGGAAGTATTCTATGAATGTTTTTGAAGATGACCCTTTGGGCGCGTTCTCATCTATTCCATATGGGGTTATGCCGACTGAGGGCACAAGAATGTATATCTGTGTGAAGACTAAGGAGTATAATCATAGTAAATTGATTGATATGTGGCATAATGAGCTCACTGGAGATAATTTCTTGGCTAAGCCAGAGTATGCAAACCTAGTTTCAAAGAAATTGGACCAATGGAATTGATTTCCTAACTTCAGTTCCATTGTTGATGATAAGTATGTAAAACCAACTCTCAACATAATTCATGATAAATTCGTGTGGACTGATAGACCTCACCTTATTTCTAAGGATGCGATTAAGGCTATTACCAGACTCTATGATACCGAATTGGTACCTATGTTGAAGTCTGTAACGAGTGAAGTAGTAATGGAACTTATCAGTGCTACATATGACAAGAGGGATCTTGCTACAAAGCCTATCACTAATCCAGTTGTGAAGTATGTTGCAATAATGATCAAACACAAAATCTACTTCATGAATGGAGATAATTTTGTATCTGCTACAACTATATACATCGATTATGACATGGTAGCTAATGGTGCAGATTATGATTTATGTGAACTTCTCCAGCAATAGTTGTTTGAGAACTTGAAGATGACCTAGGAGAAGAAGTATGCATTTAAATTTGGCTCCTTGATTGTGTGTTTGTTGTTCTACTTTCTCAAAAAAAATCTAGGAAGAGATGATGTGATAATTTGGGATACATCCAAACTGGTTGCCCATCAAATTTTTGATTATATGCACAGTTTGGGTGATTTGAAGAGTCAAGAAAATGCTCTAATAGCATTCTTTGTTGTATTTAAGAGCAATATGAATGAAAGAGAGAGGATCCCAAAAAAGATTGTTGAGAAGTATAAAGATGATATCATATTTCATGTCTCTTCTGATGAGTGCATGATTGAAGCTGTGGAACCTCAAATTGTATGGATTCAATCATTGGGCTATCAGATTATAGAGAGTGAAGCTGAAGGTTATGTGCAAGTACTGTTGAAAAGTCCTGAGGACACCAATGAACCAAGAGTTGGCACCTATGCAGAGAAATCCTTGGAAGTTCGTTTGAAGCATAGAGAGCCTTTGATAAGAAAGAATGTAGATAAAATGCTTAGAGAGGTAGGATTCACTGATGAGCATATTGCACTAGGAAGAGCTATGAAAGAGAAGATGGTTGGGGAATCATTAGGACCAAAGAGATCTAGCAGGACTACTCCTTCAAAACCAGTTGTAGCCCATGCAGTGAAGGTAGAACCCAATGCTTCTAATAAAGGAAAAGGCCCCACTCCTTCCAGACCCAATACAAGATCTGGTAAGAGGAAAGGAATTCCTTTGATGGTACCTGGAAAAAGAGGAAAGAAAGAAAAAGCTACAGGGGAAAATAATTTGAGCATCATTGATGATCAAGAGGAAGAGGAGGAGGACCTTGCAGGGAAGTTGGTGAGAAAGAGAAGATGAAGCATATCCTCTGGTGAAGGTGCTTCTTAAGAAGCTAGTGTTGGATCTAAGAGACTTCATATTGTGTTGTCCTATGAAGAAGATGAAAAACAGGACTTTGGTGTTCATGTGCACACCAAACTAGAATCGAAGAAGGAAAAAGTAACAGTTGAAGCCTCTCCAGACTAGGAAGAACAAAAAGACTCTCTAGTAAGACTTGGTTCCCCTTTCAGATTAGAATCATTGACCAATACCCTGCTACATTTTCCAAATATGTTGAAGCCAACATCAGAGTATTATGATCAAGTGGGTAGAGAGGATAGAAAGACTTTGATTCTATTTGTTATTTAGTATGTTCTCACTTTAGATGTTAGTTGGGATGATGTTAAGAACAATGTGCCTGAGAAAATGTGGGAAGCCCTGGTAAAAAGAAGATCAGAGGCTGTTGATTTGGAAGAAAAGATAAGAAATGGAGCTTTTGAGAATCTTAGGTCATCTTTGACCCCGAATGATTTGGAAACCTTGAAGAAGATATGTTCAAAGCTGTTCCAGATGAAGAAAAGAGTGAACACCTTGATGAAAAAAGACAAGAAGCAGATAAAGAAGATAAAGAAAGAAATTGTTGAAGCCATCAAAGATGTGGCCCAAAAATATGGCATGTTTGAACATCATCTAGTTACAAGGCAGGGAGACAGGTACTGAGGTTGAGAGACATTGTACAGTAGGAGTGATCTGCGGGCCATTTCCTTTGGGGTGGTGGTGATGCGGTACGCCAGGGGACCACGTCACGAGGAATGATCCTCACGGGATGGAAATGATGGGGAGACTCACGGCGAGGGAAGAATGGCGCTAACCTCAAGAGCCTTGATAAGGAAAAGATAATGTTGAAGGGGCGAGATAAAAATGAGGTGGGAATGGAGAGGGGCTGGACAAGATGAAAAAAGGTAGAGTGAAGAGAAAGAAGAGGAAAAAGAAAATGTGGGAGAGAAAAATGGAATCTCTAGGAGAATGAAAGAAGATCAAGGTGGTTGTAAAATCTGAGTTCAGGTCTCCTGGGTGGTAAATATTTTGAAGGCTTGCTATCAGCGAGATCAAGTTTCATTTGGTGATTCCTTTAAACTACAACAGGATTCTGGTTGGTATGAACAGATGATTTCTCTTGACATAGTTGGTGTTGGAGATCATTACATCAGAAGAGATACAAAATTACGGAAAGAAAAGTTGCAACTTATTGATGATACTAGTAAGTGTTAGGAAATTTTACGACTTCAATGGATACATCTCTCACTCCGATGAAATTTGACTACTGTGGATCTTTAAAATTATTCCTTGGTTTATTGAAAGATAAACAGATATTGAGGAAAGTTGTGGAGAAAAGTTGGCTGAACTTAACAACTAAATTAATGATTATTTCAAAATGTTAAGAAAAGACGTTGTAGACTTGTGGGTCCTAAACCAAATCTTGTACTTTCTGCCACTTTGAGATGCCACTCAGAACATTAAGAATCTCATGCACTCCATTGATTCTTAGTTGATTCTTGTTTCCTGTACCTATCGTGCATCCAAAGATAGAGACAGAACAACTTGGAATGCAATCTCTACTCACAGAGATAAATTCTTTATTCTTCAGAAGTAGAAGTAGGACATCATCAGAAGATTTGGTCAGTTAGGTGACCTTGTAAGAATGGAGTTCATCTCAGTTGCCAATGCTTTGGAAAATGCAGAGAAATTTGAGCAGATAAATTTGAATCCTGGTACTCCAGATGATGTAAAAGAAAGTTTGGTGGAATTGGAATCCTTGAACAAAATGTTGATTGCTGCTAAAAGGAGTTGGGAGAGTGGAAAGGCAGCTTGGCAAGGTATTCTTAAGGAGCTTCAAGGCTTCAGGTAATGTTTTTCAGTTTTCATATTTCTTTTTGGACTGCCCTTTGTCCTTGATGTCAAAGGGGGAGAGAATGGTGTAATGAAGAAAGGGGGAGAGAGCACAGTGGAGAGAATGCTAAGGAGTGTGTTGTACATAGGGGGAGAGATTGTTGTGATGAGGATAGGAGTTTTTTTTTTTTTAATTGGCACATGTTGCCATCAATGAAAAATGGGGAGATTTTTGGAAGAATGAAGAACATCTTTTCATACAATTTTATGTTTTCATTGATGTCACCATGATATATGAGTTGCAATTGCAAGAATAAGTTCTAGCTTGATCATGTATTCAAGACCAGTATCTGAACCGATATGCACTTACTATCCTCTGGTATTTTGTTATGCAATCCTCCACTGATGATTATTGTTGCTTGCGGTTTTGGGAAATGGTTTTTGGATGTCGGAAGGTTGTGTGTTCAAAACCTTACGTGCTCAAGGTCCATGTCGACATGTTGTTTCATGCTACATGTTTGGAATGTTTTTGGAAAGATTTTGTAAATGTTTGAAGCTGACAGTTGATCATTTTTGGAAAATAAGGGTTGCATCTAATTAGGCCGACCTAATTGATGCTTGTAGATGAATCAAATATATATGTTGGACAGTTTTGAGGTTGATGGTGGAGTATGAGTGTGAATTGTGAATGTGAAGAAGTGCAAAAATGATGAAGTGTGTTAAGTCAGTTTATTGAGCATCAAAGGAACTGAATCAACACTTGATAGGTGTACTTTGTCAGTTCATTTTCTAGTTGTAAGCCATTTTGTCATTGTATCTCTATAGGCAATGAGCCTCCATTTTGGACAGTGAGTCCTGGTAGTGAGCCGCCCTTTTTGTAATATCTTATAACCGATTATACTATATTGTGAGCTAACCCTCACCGTGGTTTTTCCCATTTTGGGTTTTCCACGTAAAAATCTCAGTGTTCATGTGTTGTGTGCTTGCATGTTCTGTTAATGCTCTTGCTTATCTTTACTATTATGCATTGGAGTAATTGGATGGTATTTTTTCAATAAGTTTAAGAAGATACTGATTCAGCCCCCCTCTCAGTATCTTGGGTATTCAATAGAGTCTCCCTCCTTGTTGAGAATTATGACTCAAATTTACTGGCTTGATTGCTTCTTGGAGCAGTTCTGTTTTCCTCCTTCATCGGCTTGAGTTAAGTCGCGGGGTTCCAAAGTTTCATAACCTCCCGACTTAGCGACTGTGGAGGGAAGGATATTTCCTTTGTTGTCGGCTCATCGTGGGTTTTGGGAACTTCGTAACCTCTGGCTTTGGGTTTGGAAGTTCAGGTTTTGAGCAACAGAGTGATCCCTTTGTCGGCAAGTCGTGGGTTCTGGGAACTTCGTAACCTCCGACATGAGGTTCTGGAGTTCGATTCTCCAACAATAGAGCAACTTGGATGCCAATGGATGTGGGGACCACTTGGAGTCAATATTTAAGTCTTTTCCGAGAGACTTGTTGAGAATATTGTAGATTCCCTTTTGATGCTCCAGAATTGCACAAGTAATGGACGCGTGTCTTGGTGGACCCCTCACCACGGCAAGCGGAATATGAAGGAGTGTTGATAGTTGGAAAGTGATGGTTGGTTTCCAACCGCCGATGGATGTGGGACCCGATAGGATGGTGAATCATGTCGAAGGCCGACAGGTGGCGATGATGTGGAGGACAAATGGCATGTGGGCCCATGTGCTCGATGGATGACTCGGTGACTCTCGGAGAACCCTAACTTCTAATGAAGGAGATTTGTTCGACCGCTTATCCGATGACCAGGTTTGAATGTTTGATGATAGCATGTGGCTTGAGGTGAAAAGGTAACCCTAAAGGGGTGCGGTAGTTGAAGAGTTGGAGAAGTTAGAGCGGTTAACAGTTGGTCTGACTGTTGGAATACGAACTGATCTATAGAAGATGAATGGTTTCCTGTTTGTTGAAGATGAATGTATATACATTGGACGTTTTTCAATATGAAGAGGAGAGAGATGAATCTCGTAGGAGGTGAAGGCTGAGTGGCTGTGCGACAAAGAGGCCGAGAGGCTGGTGGTCGAGTCGTTCGGCTGTGTAGCTGAGTGAGATGTCTCTCGCTGTGAGAGGAAAATTGAGGTAGGATTGTGCTGTCAAAATCTCTCCAAATTAAGTGTCTTGGTTGATCTCTCATGTTAATCTGCACTGTATACTGTGTGAGAGTATTGTAACAGTGTGAAGGTTGTATGGACTGAGAGGTTGATCAGTGAAATGTAAAAAGAGAGGGAAACATAACAGGGTTGTTGCCAGTTTGTCTCCAGAATGAAACAAGGAGTAATCTCTATGAAAAAGGCTATGAGCCTGAGATTGTATTGTAACTCTATTTGTTGCTGAATAATACAATGGCTCAGATCTTTTAGAGTGTGGGGTTTTTTTACCTGAAAGGGTTTTCCCCACATAAATCTGTGTGATCTAATCTTTTGTACTATCTTTCATGTTTAATGGTTATGTTTGTTGAATATGTTTATGCAAGTTGTTGAAACTGAATTTA
Organism: Sequoia sempervirens; assembly: GCA_007258455.2. Taxonomy (NCBI): domain Eukaryota; kingdom Viridiplantae; phylum Streptophyta; class Pinopsida; order Cupressales; family Cupressaceae; genus Sequoia; species Sequoia sempervirens. The sequence continues at coordinate 24,030,029 of VDFB02000003.1, forward strand.
CATGTGCTTCTCTCAGAAAGATTAATGTGGGAAATGAACTGTGTCTGATTCTGCTTTGTGACATAGTTGTACGTGTTTTTGAGGCAATCTATTTGAAATTAAAGTTACCGAAGGCACTATTGTTCTTGGAGGTTTCTCTGAGATGACAAAATTTTCCCAACACTTTTGTTATCTTTGTTTCTCTTTTTCCTAATTGTTTGAAATCGAACTTTCCATCCCTTTATATTCAATGACTATCTATCAATGGGGGATAGGTTTTAGTGCATCCACTTGTTAATAAGCCTAAGGGACAGTATATCACTTTTACAATCATTGTCCTTAAGGAGGTTGGTATTGAGGAAAAAACCATTACTGTTTCCAGCAGGCTTTGGCACTCCCTCTTTGAAGCAGAACTTAGCCCTTATTAGGTGATGATCTGATAGGGAGTAAGGAGACACTTCAACCTTACACCCCTCTTTCACCAAGGAGGCTGAGAAGAATGCTTTGCTTATATAGAACCTGTCAAGTCTACAGTAAATTCTCCTACCACCTCTTTGAGAATTGCACCATGTAAACCAAATGGCTTGGATGTCCTTTTGTCCTTCAATGGGATCTTCAATCTTTAGTTTGGACTTCATTCTTTGCCAATAAAATCTCTCATTTCATTTCCAATCAAAGCCTGTTCCACCCCATTTATCTTCCTCTCTTTCTACAAAATTGAAGTCTCCTCCAATGATCTAGGGGATATCTTGCAAGTTGTATAACCAATTCTAGAGGAGGATCCTGTCCTTATAGTCATTAGGGGTGTATATTGGGCAAATCCTAGAGCATCTTTCTTTTTTCTTAATAATTAGCTAGACAACCCAGTTGCAAGGGGAGGTCCCAAAGCTATCCACATGTTGTGATCAATTATTTTCCATCAAAATTATAGGTCCCCCTTTTCCCTTTTCATGTTTAGTAGCAAACTGAGTTGCTTCTTTCCATATCACCCTCAGACTAGTTTCTAGGGTGAAACCAGTGGCTTTAACCTCTTGTAATAGTACAAAATATTTTTCAAGAGCTTCTTTTGTGCTATGAATCTTCTTACCACATGTTTTCTATTAGGGGTTTCAAGTCCCCTTACATTCCAGGAAATGCAATTGACATCCATTAAGATTGTTCATTGGGTGGGGGCCCCTTATCACATTTGAAGTTATCAAAACATTTAGGGAGTCTATTTTTTTCTTCCACCCTTTTTGCATTAGGAGGTAGGATCCCACTGAGTTTCTTTCTTTTGTCCTTTTGAAGCTGGTTGGAATCTTTATCCGGAAGGGGTTTGCCAACCTCTAGTCCTTTCTTCTTCCTATACCTCTGGGTCTTTTTTACTATGACCTCCATGGGGATCTCTTCTCCATCGATGGTCTCCTTAGTAGAGAGAAGCCCTAGGTCATCTGTAGAATCCATGCCTGATTGTGATGCAAACCCATCATAACTCACCACTCCACCAAGGGGATTGAAGGGATTCACTGTCAGGTTAGGGACCACAATTTCATGAACCTTTTCATTCCCATTTACAAAGGATACAATATTGAAGGTGATAGAATTATCCAATCTGTCCTCCAGGCCATCAAGGTGGATGTCCTCAAGATCAACATCAGTTCCTTCCATAGGTATTTCCTCTCTATCCACATCCCGATATTGAGGACATCCCCTAGTGTCCAGGATTTCATTTTCAGCTCTAGGAGTATGCATTGCCATCTCCCCACTTATTTCCAAGGGGAAGCCTTTAGGTTGAGAATCCACTGCATTATTCTCCTTAAAGTATTTAGAGTTGAAGGAGTACATCTCTTTAGCTGGTTTAGGGTTACTTTCTTTAGGTTCTTTATTTTTCCTTATTTTCTGTAGGGCCAACTGTTGGGCATTTGGTTTGACAATGTTTACTAATTTATCATATCTTATTAAATGGCCAGGTTCAGAGTCTTCCTTTCCTTTCTCGAGTTCTTCATTCTCTACATTTTCCTTCATTATACTGTTGTCTATTTCATGTATTAGAGAGGTCAGGTTATCCTCAACACTTGTTGCCTCTTTATTGGTTTTAATTACTTTTGCATTCTCCATCTGTAGAGAGTTATTTCTTTTTTTATTACTGATCTTAAGGTTTGAGGGAGAATACCTCTCATCAAGTTGTTGTGGAGTAGGATTGCATTCCATGGTTCCCTCCGCCTTATTTTCATCTCCATTCGCCCACCCATCCATTGTAGAGGGCTGCATTTTATTCTTAATGGCACTGCCAAAGGTGGCTTTAGTGTAGGTTTTACCTCTTATTAATGGGCAGTTTCTTATAATGTGGCCTTCGCACCTACATAAATAGCAGACATTCAACCCTCCTAGAGTTTCAAGATCACAACAAACATTGCCAATTTTCAGTTTAATCTCCAAGACCTTAGACAATTATACACCTGGGGACAAGGATACCAACACCCGTGCATCAAAGTGTGGGAGAGGAGTTTTGGTATCATCTATTTTTAAGACATTTCCATATGGTTCCAATAGGAGTGGGACAAATTTCCAGAGATGGGGAGGAACATGTTTAATAACAAGCCATCTAGGGCTAGAGAGGGCTAGGACTTCCTCTTCCAATGCATCAGGATTCCATGTCAAGGCACGAAAGACAACCAACCCGACATTCCGAAATTGTTTCTTTATTACCTCTGCTTGAGAATTATGATTATTAAAAAAGATGACATACAATCCCCTTTGCACCATGCGACAATAATAAAATTACAACCCTAGTTTCTTTTCCCAAATATTATGAAACCATTCTTCCATATACTTCGTTGTTGGAATCCTATTGGGATCAACGACAAAAAAAAAATAGCAGTTTTCACCAACCTAGCATCTTCTTCTGCAATTGCCCCATCTAGGGTTTCATTAGGAATTAAGATAGCTTTCAATGAAGGAGATGGGGGATGCTTACCTTGTTCCTCTCTTCCATTTTCTTGCCCTTCATTGACTCCTTCGTGCATGAACTTGGCGCCCTGCGGAAGCCGATTTCTTTCACCATCGACAATGTCTCGAAATGACTTAGGGGCCCCATTGTTGGCATTGAATTTAGGAGATTCATCCAAGGGATCTGTATCCCCACCTATCAATTTAGATTTATATCGCAAGAGCCACACATGCGGCCTCTCACAGTTGGATCGGTTGACATGATGCCCCCGTCACACCCACCACAAATGGATTAAAATAGAGAAACCACTCAACACAAGTTGGGAATGCCATACACCATGAAGAATGATGAACAATCGTGGAAGAGGGCCGAGCCTCCTCCACAGGTTGTGAGGTGAACCCCACCACCAGAGCCTTCACATGTGCACCAGTCCTTGCAGAGCGAAAAAAGCCTCTCAACTTCCCTCTTCCCAAATCCTTAAATTTGAATACACAATTAATAAAATATGATTAATATTTTCATGAAACACTACAACTATGCTCATTAAAATTTGTTGATACTAAAGCTTAAATTTAATAGTCGTAAGATTATATTTAAATATGTTTGTTGTAAAATACCAATCAAATTTTTTTAAATTTTTTTTAAACATATCATCAAAATTTATATAAGATCATGATCATAAATAATTTACGCCGAAGGCATATCCAATTTGAAGGAGGCCAAGCTAAAAATTGAAATCAACGGTTTATTCTTTTGAGGGCACTTGGACGACTATTAAACGATCGTATCCGTGCATTTCACGTTAGTAAGCCTTCACCACTTGCCCGTATTAATGCATTGTTTCCTCCGGATTTTTCATAGCGGTGCTTTCACATTAATGATGCCTTCACCACTTGCACGTTTATTAGCTGGACCGTCAAATTGACACCACGGTGTATAGAACCCGAGCGTTTGTGGCTTCTCGCTGCAGAGAGTACTTTTTCTGGGATCTCTACCATCCCACCCAAGCTGTGGCTCAGATACTCGTCGACGCCTTCTATGAAATATTTGTAGATCAGGTCTCTCCCATCAATATTAAGCAGCTCGTATCCACCTCTATTTAAATCCATTGTAATCTGCATTTAGTAAGTAATCCCAGGTTTACCTCTATATTTTAGAGATCACTTTCCTTTTTTGACTTCAAGCTTTTATGTTGGAGTACAAGTGTTGCAGACTTATAGTCCACCACAAAAGATAGAGGAATTTTGTCAAATGTAATTACAACTCCCTGGTAGAAATGTATGCAAAATGTGGAAGCATAGACGAGGCAAGCGAAGTGTTTGACAAGATCAAAGAGATGTGGTCTCATCGACTGTAATGTTTGTAGGATATGCACAAAGTGGATTTGTTGAAAAGGCTTTAGAAATTTCCAAGCAAATGCAATTATCAGGTTTAAAGCCAAATTCTACAACCTTTGCTAGCATCCTCCACCATGCCAAAATTGGAGCTTTGGAACAGTATGTACATCCATCGAAGCATAAAGGATAGAGGAAGTTTGTCAGATATTATAGTAGCAACTGCCCTAGTAGACATGCATGCAAAAATTGGAAGCATGATTGCAGGATATGTGAAAAATGCATATGTTGAGAAGGCTTTAGAAACTTTCAAGCAAATGCAGTTGGCAGGTGTAAAGCTAGGTGAAGATGCTAATCCTTCAACTGCATGTTAAGGGTAATAATAAGGATAATAAGTTCATTGACATATGTAGTTTTGCGTAATGTAGTGAATCTATATGTGGTATTAAAGCTTCAATTCAATTTTTTCAAGTTACATCGAGAGATGGATTAATTGCCGCACCTCTCAAAGTTGATCTTGTGGACTATTCATCACTATAGATCTAGATAAAGATGTTGATTTGGCTATTCATTGACACAATGAATAATCTATCTATATCTAGAAGAACAAATTAACAATTAATAACATAACTTATTTGACCTTGTTTGTCCCTGAAACCAATTACTGGTTTCCAATTTTTTGAATTATTGAGATTGTTTACTATTCTTGCATGCTACCATGCTCTAACTCATGATAATAGAAGCTCCCAAATTTAAGTTAGATCTTACCATTTTAAATACCGAAAAAACAAGTTGATGTTTAAGCAGGGTTAAAACTAATCACAGTCAACAAAGTTTCTTAACTAAAACAAGTTCACTGTTATTTAAATTAAGCAGAGCTAAAGAAGTTCAAGTCAAGGGAGTTTCAATATAAATAAATTTTAAAAAAATCAGTCATTTAAATAAATATGGCTTTGGAATCAACTAGTGCTACAAATTTTGCTATTGACAATTGCCAAGTCAATTTCCTTGAATATGGTTGAAGAAGAACAAAGAAATTTCCTTGAAATACTTGGAAGCCAACAGTTCTAACATAGCTAAATCACCTATAACTCTTATTTATCATAATACATCCCAACCCAATATTCCTTTGTCTAGGCTAACTTCAAGAAAATAAGCAACTATTATGTTGAGAACCAAAAATTAGAAGAAACTAATTATCATTTGTTATTTTGGACTTGATTACATGTATAATTTTTTACATCAACATTTTGGATCACACTATGTGATCTATTATTAGGATAGAGAGCTTAAGGAGATCACAAAGAACCCAATGTAACCTGTGTGTATGCCATTCATCTTAGTGGTGTGATTTGAGTCTATTTTACCCACAGATAAAACTTTGGACTTGGAAGCTGCATCACCTAATGAGAATAAAGAACCCAATGTATGTGGTTTAAACTAAAAATAAACTCTTTTATCATCTTCAGCTGTAGTGTTGCTTCTTATTTCAGATTCAGAAAGAGGCATGTCATATAGCAGATCATTCTCCATCTTTATTGAACCACAATGTTCCTTGTTACAATCACACGTCCCCCATCAATTCCACCTGTCAAATATCAGGGTATAAGTCTTCATATGCAAATTCAACCATTACACATATAAACATTGTGATTTATAATTATATGTATTATAAAATAAAGATTCAAAATATATAGTAAATTATTATCTAAAAGTGGTAAATTTGAATAGACACTTAATTGTTATTGGAGTTTTTTAATCAAAGTCTTACTTAAAATGTATAATGAATGAATTTAAATTTTTTAATTTTTAATGAGTGAACATTATGGATAGTTTATCTAATTATATTATGTTTTAAATAAATATATTTTTAAAAACAATAAAACAATCATTGTGTTCTATTAAAAATACAAAACATTTTGTTTCACTCGTGTTTGGATCCTTATAAGTGGATCATAGTTTATTTGACGCTATCACTTCTCCATTGAGATGTTTATTGAACACACAACGTTATTTGCTAAATGGTCTACCAATTGACATCATGTACTACATGAAAGCATGCAAACAAATAAACCAAAATTTTTCCTAATTGACCTTCCACACATCTTCGGCGTACCCATTGCACACCAAGGTGCAATTGCTAATTATTACTTCAATAGTTCTCGCCACAACTAAATTAGGACAAGCATTTGGCTATGTGCTGGTATGCTCTGTAGTGGTGTCATACTGCATTGTCCTAGCTGGTGCAGTATGAGAGGCGGCAAGGTGGTGCACAAAATTAATGAAGGGTATTTTCAATTATGTTGTGAGGCTTTTTCGAGGATGTGAACAAGACAATCACCCTAGACGATGTGACTTATTTCATTTAATGGTGCATGCTTTGTGGGTTTTATATGGAGGTCGGTGTTCATTCAATCGACTGGAAGAGGTTCTGGGCAAGCATCTGTGTGCAGGTCATGGAGAAACCTATTCGCCTAATGGCCATGCACAAGCTATGAGAATTCTTGGGGAAGATAACAAAAAATTGACTGCGTTTTGTGTTTAAGGATTGGGACCCTTTGGTTCTTGGCATGGTAGAGATGGTCTTGGGTAAAGAATTCATGGTGTCCACTGAATGCTACCTCATGAACATGGATATAGCATCTCAATTTGTTGTAGCGCTCTTGCACTTGTAACTTCCAAAAGCAATGGTGTTGCTTATGGTGAGGAAGCTGGTAATGGTGGACCTTCTCAATGGGGTGGAAGATGTCATCATCATAGTAGACATGGGTGTGGCAATGCCTCGTCCGCGTGACCTGGCAAGATTTTTTTGGCCTCATGTTCACGTGAAACGGTATCCATTCCTTCTGGATGTCAAGGGAAATGATTTAGATGCACACAGAGAACGGGCGCGGCGAGGAGTAGACTTTCTAAAGGTATGGATGTATTTGGAGGCTATGTCGGGGGTGGACTAGAAGGAGCGGTTTTGTGAGTATTTTTTGGAGGAAGGAGTGATGTTAGAATGATAATTATTGCTTTGCACAAAGAACGAGCGTGACAAGGAGCAGACTTTATGAAGGTATGGTTGTATTTGGAGGTTGCACTAGGGGTGGACTGGAAGGAGCGGTTTCATGAGTACTTGTTGGAGGAA
>VDFB02000003.1:24037500-24099215 GCA_007258455.2 Sequoia sempervirens
CCCCTCATTAATGCTCATACGGCGGTGTTGAAGGTTGGTGGGTAGTCAGTTTGAAAACGTCCTTGGGAACGGCAAAGTCCGTTGGGCAGACAACAATCGGGGCTTGGTCGTTCGACCAATCGGTAAGGCAGGTCCCACGGCGCGGAAGGTCATTGTGCAAAGGTTGTTCAGAACGATCAAGGAACCAAGGAAGCTTGCATGGGGCGGCTCGCAGGGGCAGACCCACTCGGCTCGAAGGATGTCAGCTCTAAAGAGCGAAGACAAATAGCTAAGGGAGTTCCACAAAGGCCTAAAGCCTTGAAAATTTGAGGGTGGGAGAACATGGCCAACTCAAGATGATTTCTTGAAGACTCACTGACCACTTAGAACACAATAATAGGGGCACACAAAACGAGACAACGACAAAACATCCTAGCAAAGCGAAAAGAAAGAGGGTCCCCGTTTCGAATGAGGTGTGTGTGCTACAGGCACAACAATAATGTATAAGGCCAATGAGGCACACTCTTGCCAGTGAGGCACCTGCTAGTGAGGCTCATCTTTTCCAGTGAGGCACATCTTTTCCAATGATGCACATCTTTTCCAGTGAGGCATATCTTTGTCAGTGAGGCATTCTGTAACCAGTGAGGCATTGTAAAAAATATTTTTTTAGATAAGCCAGTGAGGCATTTCGATTAGTTTTATTCCCCAAGAGGGTTTCCACTTAGGACATTTATCTATGTCATGTTCTTATGTATGTTTGAGTATATTTTTGTTCATTTCTTCTTGCTTTATATTGCATAAACAAATATAGTTTGAAAAAGTTGATAAAAGTTAAAATTTGTATGAACACTGATTCACCCCCCCTCTCAGTGGTCATTGTACTCCAACAACATTTACTTACTGTTTAAAATAGTAACCTAGATTTAGATATAATTTCTTGCTATACTTAATTCATAGATTAATTTGATTCTACTAGCATGAAACTTCCACTTGGTTAAACTATTGCTTTTGATCAATGGGTATCCTTATCCAACGAAGTTCAAGGAGTTTTCCAATTTCCTCTATGGGGATAAATCTAGTTACTTGATGCAACAATATAAGATTAAATCTAGGATTGAAATGCTTCATTAACTTTATCATTAATAAATCAAGTATAATTAATCTTTGTAACAATTAGAAAAAGGGTTCAACTATATTTTCTTAAGTATTTCAAGAGAAGTTTGCTTAACTAGTATACCCAATAATTATTAATATCAAATTTCAATTAGGTACATAATGTATCATAATCTTTTATAAACAATTTGTTACTCAAGAGAATAAATTATTTATTCAAGAAGATTCTTCTTTTAATTTTAGAAGTCTAATTTAAGGACTTTAACTTTCAACTACCTTGATTTATTGCTTTCAAATTTTTATATTTATTTGTTTCTCTTAAATCAATAAATCCATAACTACTATCTAAATTAATTCTTTTTTTATACTAATTTTAATTTATTTCTTGAGTTTTAATATACTCTCAAATAGATAATTACTAAATTTACTGTTTGTCGACAACTAACCAAAAAAAAACTAGTTCTCTTTTCCTCAAATTTTATAAATGGCACATGCTTTTATCATTTCATCCCATACATTTAATTGTTTATTTAATTATATTAAAAATAAAATATTTCCACTAACTCTACATTAATTCTTTCCTCAAAAAAAAAAAAAAACTAAATCTGATTAATTTTTAACTGAATTTGTTTCCTAATTCGAATAGAATTATTTTTAGCTAAAAGTTTCCTTTTATTTATTCTTTATTCATACTTTCATTTATATGCAAAATCTGATGATTTTTTATTATTATTTTTACTTAAAACATTTATTAGTGAAATCATTTAAAAAGAAATAAATATTTATCTATCATTTACATTAAACACTTGCCAATTCAAATTTAACTCCATTCTTAAATACATTATCAATTAATTGGTTGCATCCAATGGCTTATTCTATTTGGCAGGAGATTACAATTATGAAACTATAAAATTTCTTTTTATTTGCAAGTTCTGGTATTTTCTTTATTCCAACAACACTTCGGGACTAACAAAAATGGGTTTGCAACTAACTTATGGCACAAGACATTCTTAAAAGGATCAGAGGGGTCGATTGAAGGAATATGAACTTACCTACAGACCTTTGGATCTCTCAAATTATTGCAGACTACCGTAATTTGAGCCATAACAAATATAGGAGTTCTTCAATGCGGTGCAAAGATTCAAACCAACGATCACCATGCAGGAAACCACTCGCTACAATATTTCACCAAGTAACTACCGGCTAAGGAGAATACCAGCGATTGGAACGATTGCTTAGGCAGAACGTGGAAGGAGAGATGATGTATAACTATTTGGGGGGAGTGGGGGCTCGACCTAACATGGGTAAAAATAAGAATGTGTATATAGCATCAAGTACATCTCCACAACCCAACACCCCTTATTCCTCCAATGCACACAATTGTAGATGAAATAGGGAATACTCATATATCCCATAAGAGAAAACAAGGGTCCTCATACCCCGATGATGGCCATCACCTAATGGGATACTCTTATCCCAATTGAAATCCTCGATGCGAGGGAGAAATCTCCCACTCAACCCCACACACGGAGGATCAAACTCCTCTATAATAAGGGGGTCACCTCCCTTAAGAAAATACACACCAAAATGAAGCACATCATCATTACAAGACTTGACATAACAAGAAATCCCAAAAGAAATTCCCCAAAACAAAGCCCTCCAACACAAAACATTTCCTTGCAAAGATGCACAACATAGCACTAAGAATACAAAAACTACAACACAAAAGAGAAGAGTTACCTCCAATGCTATGATCCCACTAATGGTAGACACAATGAAAGAGAGTCTCCCTCCACAATCCTTCTCCCAAGATCTCCTCCTCCCCAAAATCTCTACAAAGAAAGAACTCAAAATGCAAGAGAGAAAAATGGCATGGTAACCCCTTCCTCTCTATGAGGAGGGTGTTATAAAGGGAAGAAATAAGTTACTTCCTCCCAACTAATTCAACCACTTCCCCATTTTCGCCACTTTTACAAAGGAGTCATAAAAAGGGTCCTAAACACTTTTAAAAAGAACACAAATGATAAAAATAAACTTCTAACCCCTATACCTTAGGAATAGGCTATTTCCCAACATAAAATATACCTTAATTCTCTTAAAAGACTTCAAAAAAAATCCCATTTTAAATGACAAGACTAAAAATTTACACAAAACACGACTAAAATCTAACACCACACAATACCAACATAAAATCCTTCTAACTTAACCTCAAGGCCTATGAACCAAGGACCAAGAAGAACATAATAGAGAAAAGATGAAGGGTGGCTAAGTGGATCCCCTTAATCCATCGGTGTTAGAACTTTGCACACTCAACAAATTGTGTCAGTACGATAGGAAATATGTGTGTGTGTGTGTGTGTTTATGATGATGATGATCTATTGTATTTTAGATGTGATGTTAATGTATGTCATGGTTTAATATGTTATGATAATTTTGATGTGATTTTTGATTAATGCACTTTATCATGATGAGATATATATAATGTTTTATGTAGGTTATTTGATTATGTTGATATATTAAGTAGTGCATTCTTTGGATTATGTGCATGTGTGTGTGTGTGTGTGTGTGTGTGTGTGTGTGTGTGTGTGTGTGTGTGTGTGTGTGTGTGTGTGTGTGTGTGTGTGTGTGTGTGTGTGTGCATGTTTATGATGATGATGATCTATTTTATTTCAGATGTGATGTTAATGTATGTCATGGTTTAATATTATATATATATATATAATATTAAACCATGACATACATTAACATCACATCTGAAATAAAATAATATTAAACCATGACATACATTAACATCACATCTGAAATAAAATAGATCATCATCATCATAAACATGCGCGCACACACACACACACACATATATATAATCCATTAGTTTTAGAACTCTGCACACTCAACAAATTGTGTCAATATATATATATATATATGCACATAATCCAAATAATGCACTACTTAATATATCAACATAATCGAATAACCTACATAAATGTTCATTATATATATCTCATCATGATAAAGTGCATTAATCAAAAATCACATCAAAATTATCATAACATATTAAACCATGACATACATTAACATCACATCTGAAATACAATAGATCATCATCATCATAAGCACATATAATTATGACTCAACTAATCAATCATAAGGTAACCTATATAATACATCACTTTGCAATTACACCAATCACCCTGACTGTAACAAGAATTAATACATGAACAATATAAACATAATACCACAATTATATCAATACCTTCTAAAATATGCATTAGTCAAATCATCACCCATATATTCTAATATCATATCACATACCATCCTCAGTGAATGAATATGCATCATTTAAATACTAAATCTCATAATCATCCAAATATATGTAGACCCACCAAAAGATCACACCAGAGGGTAACCCTTGAACTGAATAATATATCATCCATTGAATAGGTAAAGCTTTCCAATTAATCTGTCAAGAATGACCTTCTCTCCCAACTCAGGTAGGACACCTAACATGAAAGCACATAAAATATTAGACAAGGATCATCAAATCGTATCGACTCAACATAAGCATAGAGGGTGGGGTCTGACATTCCCCCCCTAGAACTTGACTTCATCCTAGAAGTATTTAAATATTTTAGAGAAAATTTCACATTTGCAACCATACTATTGGAAAATATATCATACCTATCCTCCTAAAAAAAAATCGATCCATACATAAGCCTGTTATGAAAATTGTATTTAAGGAATCTCCTTGTATTGAAGTCTAACTAGCATCAAAGTCTAACCACTATTAAAGAGTATAGATTTGGAGTCCATTTGGGACTATGATAGGGTGGCACATTCGGTAGTTACTATGCAACTAAAGACATACAGTTAGGGTTAATAGACCAAACTCTTATTCCCACACATATTCAAAAATTAAGTCTCCTCTTTTCCTATGAACTAGCCAACTAAAGTGTGGATCAAGTGGTACTAGGTGTTAGGTGTCACTTAGGATATGCTAGACTATTGTTTAGTTATTTAGGTCCTTGGACATAGCAAAAGACATGAATACATTTCTAAGAAAATTTTAAAGCCTTCCAAAATAAGATTAACATCATAAGAAATAAGTTTGACAATTATACTACAAATGATTAAATTGGCACCAACTATGGAAGATGAATCAAAGACAAATCAAAATGACTAAAACTTCACAATCAACTACTTGAAAAAAATTGAATAGGTTAAGAATTTTTATAATTATTTTAATTTAGTTGAGTTACTATAACATCAATGTATTTGGTCATTTGTTCTTAGCATTGCAACTCATGACAAAATACTCCCATGATGTTCTCCCTCTAATAAAGGGTGAAGTACTTCACAACCACAATTCAAGAACTAAAAGGTTTAGTAACATCATACAATTAATGTTCATAAATAATAATTTGTTTGATGAATAAGTAGACATTAATACTATATCAATTCAATATAAGTAAGTTTGTATCATACAAACAACTAATCCAAAGAGAAGTTAATTTTTAACCTTATCACATATCAAAACTTTAAACATGTAATTCATGATACACTAAATAGCTTATTGTTTATTGAGATACCACACTAAGTGGTGAAAATTCCACAAGAGAAGATATTTGCAAAGGCCCCCCCTTACCTAAGACACGCGAATTTTGAAAGGTACTTTCACTTCCCACCATTTTTACATGCTTGAATATTTTTGCATGCTAGTACTAGAAGTATCTTCTTTATTCTTCATTCTTAATTCTTCCCTTTTACCAAAAGGTTCCTTGGTATACTCTTCTTTTGATAATGTTTTGAAACACTTCAACTTTATTCCTTTCTTTTCCAACCAAATATTAGTGTTAGCAAGAATAGGTTGAAACCTTTCTCTTATTGATATTAGATCTTCACTAGAACTTGGCACGCGAACGACAAGAGGAAACAAGGAGCACAAAGACAGCAAAGAAATAAGGAAATGAACAGTAAAGATGAAAATAAACCAAGTTTAAACAATAAAAAATCACCATTAAAACACACTAATGGTAAAACATATGAGAGGAGTGTAGTTGCAGAGAATTTCTCCACAACTACATGCGAGATGCAGTTAATTAAAATATGGAGGTGCGCTAAAAATCAGCCACACTACACTCAAAAGGAAAAACGACTATCACTTAGCTTTTGCAATTTTTCTAAAAGGCAAAAAGGTGACCCAAGTCCAAATAGCTTTTTCGAGGGGTCAAACTACACATGAGACCAATTAAAATTTTATTTGATTTGCATGCTTAGAGGGTGTGGGCTACAAAAGGGACAAGTTTCATAGGGGTTATCCCACAAATTAAGCAAGCAAAATTTGAGGATAATAGTTCCATGTCTATTAAGGATTCTTTCCATATGTTTTTAAATTTAGGGGAAGCTTTTTAGTTTTATAAATTGAATACACTTGGAAATATGAAAGGAGTTGTATTATTCTTGATAGTCAAATTAAGAAGTTGGAATATCTAATTAACATGATGACCTATGCAATGAACATGATTTATGTGTTGCTCTTTCCTATTTATTTATGTGGTTAACATGATTTATGTGTTGGTTAACATTTGATTTTTTTATTTTAAAAGTATAATTCATGGTATTCATTTTAAACATGTTGTTTTGATATGATAAAGTTGTATAATACTTTGATAAAATATTAATATCATCTCGAATATTTCTCTTATGAGAACTTGGTTTCTTTCATATCATTTTTTAAATCATGTTGTTTGGCTTGATATATTTTTATCTTTTTGTGTAGTTAGTCTTGTTCTCGAATGTTAGAATGTTTTTATATGAAGTAGAAAAATGAATGAATTTAAGTGGAGGAATAATATATTTAAAAAATTAAATTATTATAATAAGTAGGTATAAATAAATGTTATATATCTTTTGTTATTAAAGATTATGTGAGAAGTAATGATTTTTTTTTGTTATTTTAGATATTAAATGTTCACAAAATATATTTTATATAAGATAAAGGGGTTCATATAGCTCTTTTTTAATATTGAATTTCTTTGTTGATAAATGATATCTAGTGGTTAAAAGAGCACCAATTATCCTTCAAAACCACTAATCATCAATTAAATGTCTAAATTTCTCAAGGACACGTTATCAACATCTTTTGAATAGACAAGAAATAATTTGAGAAATTCTCAATGAAGAAAAATAGAAAAAAACTAGATAAATAATATGCAAAAGAAGGTACAACAAGGAATTTATGTAATTTAAAATCATAAAAGCAACTTATGAAAGAATTTTTTCTTTTAGATTATTGAATTTGATACATAATATTTAAAATATTCTATTTAGAAGAAAAAATATTAAAATATTATGTAACATATATAAAAAAATTAGATTCTTTTCTATAAAAACATTTTGTTAAAAACTACAGACAAATTAATGTAAAAGAACATATAAATTGTTACATTCAACCAAATAAAGATCCAAAAGCAAATCATAAATAGCACTAGAGTATATAGATATTATAATACATAATCTTCGTGGCTATAATAAAATATATGTTATAATATAATGGATTTTGGGATGGAATTAATATAATGTGTTAAAAAATATATTATCAATTGACTTTTATGAGATGAATATTTTTATATATATTTTATTAGGTAAGTAGGGTTTTGAAAGGGCCCAAAACCTTGAACAAAGAGAAAGATAGAGCGAGAAGTAAAACCAAACACCAAAGAACAATCGAGAGGAACAACAAGAAACTACAAAAGAAAAAGCATAGAAAAATCTAACAAAAACCAACCTACCAACCCAAAATCAAGGTTTTTTTGTTTTATCCCAGTACAAGGATCCTTCTCCCCAAATCTAAAATTCTTGAGGGAAGAGGAAGTGATAAGACCACTGATAGATCCTTCTTCCAACCTCAAAGCTTTAAAAGAGGATTCCATCATCAAACTATCTATAAGGGATTTACCTTTAATATCTTATTTTTGAACCTCCTCAAAGGAAGTAATAGAATCCTCCCTAGAAGATGGTATTTGATCCCTTTTCTTCCAAACAAAGTCATGTTCTTATTTCTCAAGTAAGAAGTGGAGGCATGACCCACTTTACCACAAGAATGGGAAATAACTAGAGAGTCTCCATATGTATACATTTTTTTCCACCCAATTTCCAAATTTTAAACATAAGGTAATTTTAATGGGGAGCACCTGGTTTTTCTCCACAAGCACACAAAATCTAGTGAATAAAAAATGCTTCATAAATTTGGTGATCTTATTAGTAACAGAATATTACCCAAAATAATTGGAAATAATCATGAACACATTTTCATTCCAATACTCCAAGGGAAGCCTTGGAAAACGAACCCAAATGGGAAACTTGAAAGTATCCTTCATTGGGTTAAAATCAAGAGACCAATTTTGAAGACAAAGTCCATTCATTCCCATAAACCACAAACCATCAAGAAGGATCCTAGGGAAATCCTCTTGATAGGAAAAGGAAAAAAGAAAAAACTATTCAACATTTTTGTTACCTCAACTTGGCATCTTAGTTTTCAAACTCAAAGATTCCATCTTCTGATAGAATCAATATTGGGATGATTACCATATAATCTCACAACAAGAGAGATCCTAAACCAAGTAGTCAACTCATCAAGAATGGAATCAAGAACATCAATTTGGATCTACCCATCCTCCTTAACCTTGATAGAAGGTTCCTTTGAAACCCTAGGGGTTGGAACACGAACAACAACAAGAGGAGAAGATACAACAACTGTAGGATCACAAAAACCCACAATAATCACATCACACTATGGAGAAGGAGTAACATCTGTACAGGAGCACCAAAGCTCTCAACCATCACTTCACATTCCAAATATATCTACACATTTGAAGCACCACAAACCTCCAACTCTCTAGGTTCCTTTGAAACCTTAGAACCAGATTAAGAACAACAAGAAGAAGAAGATTAAAAATAACACCATCCTCAACAATTAGACTAAACAAGGACTGAAACAAGAACACCAACAAGAGGTGAAAAATAACACCATCCTCAACAAGCTTAGACTGAACTAATTCAACACCACATGTTGATTTAGGAAACCCTATATCTTCCTGAGCAAAAGACATAGGCTTTAATAGATTCATAATATTATAGTCTGACTTTGAAGTGATGAGAAACCCTTTTTTAACCCAAAAAGGGTTCACCTTCAGAGAACCCCGCCACCTTCAAAGAACCCCACCATAGACACCTCAACAAGTTTATTCACCTTCAAACAAGCTTCCAAGAGGAAATCCAATAGAATTTCACCATCCTCTTCTTTCAGATCATCCACATAAACCTCAACATCATCCACATCAGAAAGCGAGTAACCAAAGAAAGTCAGAGAAAAAGGAGATTCATCTTCCTCCACACACAAAGAAATAGCCTCATCACCTTCCTCATCAAAATCTATAGAGCAGGAGGAGTTAGCCACACCAAACGTGGCTAGGGTTTGCGCAACTATAACAACACTTGATGACATAGTTTTTTTTGGTTAGTGAGTTTCTTAAATTTTTGGTGTGTTAAATGAATGTAGGGATATTATTATTTACACACAAGGGTTAGTATAAGCAAGTATATTATAAATGAAATGTAAATTTATATTTAAAATTTTATGTTATTTATAAGCTTCTAAATTATGTACAATTTTTATGGGTTGAAACAAAAATGTATTAAATTATAAGTGTAGTACCAAAAATTGGACCACCCTTAACATTTTCACATTATATTTCCCCCCCCCCAAATTATTGGACTTAATTAGGCTCCTATTTTTCCAAATTATGCATTCTAAAGCCTATTTTTTTACCATTTTCTGAAAGATTACGAGCATTGAATAAATGTATCCAATTGTTATTTTGCTCAAGACTAAGTGTTTCTTGGAAATTTGGGCCAGGACCCATTCGCCCATGGGCGAATGGGCCGCCCCCCTTCTTAGCCAAGACCTAAATTTAAATATGTTGTTGGTGGCATTTTAACATCCAATTTTTTTTTTTTTGTTGCACCAGAGGTATCCCTATGACCTAGCCCAATTCCCAACCAACCTTGCCTTGGTCTTACTTTTTTCTAAGTTGGGGTACGAGAGGGGCAAGCTAAGGTGAGACTAATCATCTAGGGATGCATGCAATCACCCACAAACCATGTGCATCGGGTAAGCTCGAGCCTCGAAGTCGAACCTGAAACCTATGGGGAGCAAACCCACGGCCCAAGCTAACTCTGCTACCCGTGCGGGTTTAACATCCAAAATTTAAATATCAAGTGTCAGAATTTGGGATCTAATTTTCAAAAAATTAGTACAATTACATATAAGTACCTAGTTATTTTATCATTTGAAATCAAACAAGAGAAATCTAGAAAATTATTGGAAAAATTATGATCAAGAGCACTATCGAGCAAGTCAAGAGTAGTATTTTAGAGCTCTATTGCAACAATTCAAGATCCTAACATCATGTCAAATTCTATGTGAGTTTATGTGTATTCATATTCATTATTTTGTGAAGGCTAACCCTTATTGTAGGTCTCCAAAGCATTAAAGCATTCAAGAAAAACAAGATCCAAATCCTTGAGTTGATGTATATGACTTTAGTCCATCAAGGAAGCCATTGAAGGGTGGTGAGTTGCAACATTTTGTTCATTCATCATTCCTTCCTTTCAATTATCATTCCTATCATTGACATTGCCATTGTGGAAGTGGAAACACTTACATGGGGTTTAACTGAGGCAAGCCCCTAAATGGCTCAACAGTTTCTCCCTATTTGAATGTGCAGGTTATAGGTTTGAAGAGGATCAAGGAAAGATTGAAGGAAAATTATCCATTGTTGCATTCAAATCCCTAAAAGTTATCAAGCTACAAAAACTCAATTGCAAAATTCATTGATGACATTCTGATAATTTTGTAACCTTGAATCAGAAGCTTAGATCTAGCATTGGAGGATTGTAAAAGCAGTTTCAGGACCCCTCATCAAAGAACCATTTTCCAAGGGCGACTAAGTCCCTCTACACATGCCATATCCTGCTTTTGGTGACAAGTACATATCATCTAGCACTTCTCAGATCCACCTACAATTTATAGTTTCAGTCTGTGCATCTTCAAAATATTGCATTTTTCATATTAGGTTATACAGTTCTATTAGGTTAATTATATCCAAATCATTTCCAATTCATTTCTAAGACTTAAAAGGATCAGATCCAGGTTTGATTGGCTCACCTTTGAGGTTGAAAGTCAATCTATGCACCTTGTTGGTTTGTATCCTAATGAAACGCCCTTAGAAAAGTGTAATTGATACTAGGTTCTTTGCATTTAGAAACTCATCCATCAACCCCCTCCATTTTTCTATGTTTCAATAAGTAAGATTCATGTTGTGTTCATTGGTACATTTATATAACTCTACACCATAAATTTAATTTTTGAAAAAAAAATAGTTTTGAAATACTGAATTTTGATGCATAATATTTGAAATGTTACATTGCGAATTAAAAATATTAGAATATTATGTAATATATGTTGCCATTTAGGTTGATTTTTTATGAAACATTTTGTTAAAAAAATTGTATGGAAACTAATGTAGAGTAACCTCTAATTTTTTAGATTGAAAGCAAAGTAAAAATCCATAAGTATAAAAATCTACTAACAAAATAGTCTACTTATTATAAGAAAGAGAAACAATTCAAAAGTTTTATAAGAAAAAAAAAACTTGGTGATACACCTTTCAAATATATGTTTTTCATCTTTTATAAATATTTACATTAAATTAGAATGTTAAAATTTTACATTAAGTATTTCTCCCTCAGTTTTTCTATATTATTCCTTATTGAATCTTTCAATAACTTAATAACTTATTGAAGTAGCTAACATTACATTTTAAATGGTCTCCTAAAATTTCTTGATATTTTTTCATTAGAATTTTATGATTATATTGTTATAAACATATTAAAATTAGATACATAATGATTAATGGAATCTTTTGTGAATACATCTTGTAACTACAAAAAAATAGTAGTCATTGGTCTTACAAAAAAATAAATTTTTTTTTAGTAATCCAAATACTACTAACAATTAATCATATTTATTTAAGTTTCCATCCTATATTCTTAAATAGTTAATGGGAGGGATGACAATTTTTCATTTTCTATTTTTTAGTACCCTTGTTGGTAGCAATTTTATGTGCATGTGGAGCATTACATATTTATTGTCATAAATATTTGTGTTTTATGTTATGAGACATTGAAGGCACTTTACAAACATGTCTCATGTCATAAATTATTTGAAAATTCAAAAAAATCTTACAATCTAAGATTCTAAAGTGAAAAGTATGTCCAACATCTACTCTTGTGAATGAATCTTCACTTTACACACTTTTAATAATATTAGAGTAGTGGGATTAAATCGGATCATAATAAATCATTGTTATTAATTTATACTACTATGACCATACTCATAATAATGATGGTGACAATTGTGAGAGCATATGCACAAATAATTGGACCAATGGCTTTCATGGTGGCAACCATAAGAGGTATCCATGGAGTGATGGAACAATATGCTGAAACAAATATGGGGTTCACCAACCCCATTGTGATAAGTTCTCACCATTCTATCTTACATGACTGGACTAACCAAGCCTTACATTATTGGTGATAATTCTTGTGTGGCATTTGTTGTAGTTAATACTAACCATGTAGTGTGCTTGTGCCAACTCTTTGCCAAAAATTCTTTTTTGGTCTTTCCCATTAATTGAGTCATCATTATCTCACTCCTTGCCACCTATAATCTCCTCTTTATCCATGAAGTTGACCAATACATAGGTATGTGATTACAAGTTGCCTACATTCTTTGACTTTCAAGGCTTCAAGATTTGAGCCCTTGACCTTAGAAAATAAAATGGATGTAAAGACATTTAAAGTGTTGTTTTACAATCTTTCCTTATGTTCTAGAAAAGGTGTTCTTATATCTCTTGGCATTGGTATTATTGATCATCTTGGTATAGCCAAATTCTTTGCTTTGTTTTACATTCCAAATATCATTTAATTTTTTTTAGTGGTAATACATGAATTTTAGTCTAGCTCAAGGTAGGTGAGGCTATAAATGGGGACCTCATCCAAAACATGAATGCATTGTATTAATATGAATATTTCAAGCTTGTGAGATCAGTAGTCCAATAAGGCATAAATCATGTAAGCACACAAAACCAATGAGGATTTGGATGATGATGACATCGACATGAACACTAATAGATTCAATGTAAAGGTTCAAGCTTGTGAACACATTATATTAGCGAGGACACAATACTTGTGATCATAATGACCTAATATAGGTTTTTTAACCTTGGCGGTTTCAATAATAATACCATGATTCAACCATCACACTATGTCATGAATGGCCTATCTTTTGAATTTTTTATGAAGTATTTTAAATTATTGAAAATTATATGGGTTTGTTTTATTTTTTGCTACACATCAGAGTGTAGCCTAAGGGGAGAAGTATCCACAATCTAAATTGAAATCATCTAATTACAATAGGGTTAGGGTTAGAAGCTCCCTACTAGAGAATTTTACTAGTGCATGAGATATTATGGAAGTTTTAGTTCATCCTTGAAAATTTGGCATTAGTATTAGAGATTGATAAGAGTTGTAGGTATAGAAGCATGAATTTTTTGCCATGATTAATAGAATATAATTCATTTTTTCTTAAATCTAATGCATGGGCACTAAGAGCTTATTAAGGTCCCCTTTTGATAGCCCTAACAAGAATTTCATGTTTCAAAGATTAACTTGGTAAGTTTTCTCTCTATTTTCTTTCTCAATTTGCTGCTTCTAATTTTTGATTTTTTTTTTAGGAAATGAAGTAGTATTCTTAGAAATATGAGTATCACATTTGAAACATGGATTTGTTATTTATCCTTATCTAATGAATTTTTAAATCAGCTTTACACATGGAACTCTTCAATGTTATATTCGAGTTCCTCTATATCACAATTTCTTCAAAACAAATTTGAGAAATTTATTGATGATTTATCATTGGGGTTGGTAGCATATGCAATAATGGAAAATCTCATGTATGAAGTTACTATTTTAATGCTAATAACTTAATGAAAATCATATCTTGACCATTTTATTATCATAAAACATTGTAAATGATTTGAGAGAATTCTCTTTTTTTTGTTTGTTTTATTTTTAATTAGATTGGCCCATCTTTTGATCCTAAAATATTTATGAAGCTTTGATTGGAAAATGGTTTTGATAAAAAGATTTATTGTTTTTGTACTTGTTTTTTCTAATATTTTAGGGGGGATTTATTTTCAAAGCTACCTTGGCTACTTAGGAGTTTGGGGACAATATCTCTAGACATAATCATATTGATGTGAGTTAGAATTCATCCATTTCAACCTTAGATTTGAAATGCACACAAGTTCAAACGATTGTAATGATGATATTGGTCACATACTATGTTCTCATTATAGTTTTTTTTTATATCTAGCATGGAATGGGGCAAGGATATTCATGTTACATCTATATCTTCATTATCTTTTTTATGGCTAGTGTTAGTCATTGATCTTGATGATTTTTTGTAGGCTTATTATTATAGTTGTTAGTATGGAGGATAACAAATGAGACTATCATTCCTTGATTCGGGTTAGATTTCCTAATCTCCCCCTTCACCTTTGGCATGACTCTCTTTTGGAGGAAGTGGGTGAGGCCCTTGGTGATTTTTTGATGGTGGATGAAGAATCTTCTGACATTCTTCATTCCACCTATGCTCACATACTGGTTGAAATAAATGTTTCAAAAGGGATGCCTGCTGAGGTCCTTCTTAAATCTTCTAAAGGCTCTTGGGTCCAATCTTTGGATTATGAAGGGATACCCTTCCGATGTAGACGATGCTTCAATACTGGACATGCTGCTGCACATTGCGGACTTGAGAAAAAAGAAAAGACAACTACTTGGTGGAAAGGTGCTTCTCAACAACATTATACGGTTGAGAAGAAAGCTAATCAGAATAAGAGTTTTTCAGAGGTGGTTGCTTCTGAATCACTGGGTCTTGGGACTCCCCCTCCGGTCATCTCAAATGGCGGGGTCGCTAGGGCAACCCCTATTGAGTCAAAGACTTCCTTTTCAAGTGTATGTGTATCGTCTTATGGTGGCTCTTCTGAAAAGTCATTATCCATGCAAAGGAATCAAGATGAAACTCCAACTATTTTGGCTGCTGGCTTTCATCCTCTTGAAAGTAGCGAGCCAGTTTGGCATGGTAAAGCGACGCAAGTGGAAGAAGGTTGGATTACAGTTAAGGAAAAAAAGATAAATCCTCTAAGCCCTCTTTCGACATGATTCTCCGCTCCCACAAGAAAAGTGTAAAATGTAAATCTTGAATGGTCTTATTTTGGAGCTGGTCTTTTTCGCTGGCTGCTTGTTGTCTTTTCTACAACCTTTCTCTTTTTGTTAAAGGTTTCCGGGTCCCTTCAAAATCTGTTTTTCCTCTATCAAAAACAAATGAGACTATCATTTTAGCATGTTGAGTTCTCATGATACTGTGGAATTAGCTCACTATAGAAATTTTAATAGATTATTATATAATCTTTTAGAGGAATTTCACATCTTGTGAAACTCTCATTTAAGAAAGTGTAATATGTATTAATGATAACTTGTAAATATATACAAATTCATCAAATCATATTTGATTTCAACATCAAGTGTTGGATTGTGACTTATAACATATTATTTTTAAAATATAAAGTTCATATCCTATTTTTGGGCTTTAGGAAGGATCGCCCTTTTCATTGTCACTAAACTTTGTAGTGAGTTATGGTACATATTACCTTATTCTATTTATAGGTTAGATTTATTATCTTGAAATTTTTAATTACTTTTATTTAGAACCCTTTTTTGGGATTTTTTTCTTTATATTTGTTTCATGAGCTTTTTCACTATCAAATTAATTATTTTAAATATAACTACTTTGTAGCATAAAATATTAAGAAAATTATGTTTAAATACCTAGGTTGGAGCATGAAAGATTATCTAGATCTATTGAAGAGCCTCTTGTAATTACCAACTTACAAGGTTGCCATAATAATTCCCCTTTAGTTAAATACAAATAGAATGATATATAAATAGGCCAATATATGATCGAGTAATACAAATATGAAAGTGACACTAAATAATTTCAATTAAAACTCTTTTTCAACTAAGTGTTTTTCTTTAGAAAATAACTTTTAACATAAATTTGTAGGGGTTTCCATGGCATTGAAATTAGGAAATGAAAATATGTAGAAAGGATCATACTAGAAGGAAAGAGTATTTTGACATTCTCACAAGGTAAAAGAGAGGTTCCTCATTTCTATCACCAAATTTGTAAGATTATGAGCCAAGCTCCAACCGTGGATTATCTTTAGCATCAACACTTCACCCATCCCCACCTTTTTTAGGAGATTCATTCTAAATATCCAAAGATTTGTTCTAAATACTCTCAATATTCTCTTTGACAAACTAGACAATAATGAAATGAGGACTCTTCCACTATGTTTTTGTATTTTGTGCTCTAAATATACCCCTTTGGTTATAAATATTGTGTAATACAATTTTTATCAATAAATATATTGTTGTTAAATTTATTTTGCACGCCTAAGGTGGAATAATATCAAGCTTCTTAAGATAGTATGTATCACCCACAAAAAGGTGAAAATTATATGCATCATGTTTATTCAAACAAAGCCTACTTTTCTATGGTCACAAATAGTGTGCGTATTCTAATTCTTTAATCAAATAATCTTGCCACTAAAAGATTTTGTTCAGTAGATACTCTATTGAGATGTTTTGAACTAGTCTTAAATGTTGGATGAGATATGATATATTAATCATAAACTCAAACACAATTTGATGTATTCTTGAAAACTTAAAATCTTATGGTTTATGATAAAGAAATGACCATATAAGAACATGCATATCACAAATCTACTATGCATTTGTGTTATTTTCAACGTGTGTTCTTCTCATCTATTAAAGTAATCTAAATAATTATATTGAATTCATCATTTCCATATGTCAAGTGTCATTTTTGATTTATTACTAGCATAAACAAGTTTAAACATATTTTTAGATCTAAGATTCCTTTGTCAATAATTTTCTTTGAAACATCCTCCTTCTTCCCATACACTTATTTTATATAATTTTTAATCCCACTCCTTGATTTTTCCACATGTTTCATCCTTTGATTCTCATATGTCCTCTAAAAAATATATATTTTCTTAATATTTGAATGCATCGAGTCCACCTAAATTAAACTAGTAAAAGCACCTAAAGGTGTTATTAAATAGTCAATATGCACATATATAAATAGTTCTATTAGCCAAGCATTGAGTGAAGTGATTTTGAAAAAAAGAAGTGTAGTGTTTGACCAATACGACTATTTATATGTGCCTATTGGTCATTTGAAATCACCTAGGTGTTTTTACTAATTTTAATAAATCCTTAATTTTTTTTGTATTAAGTATAATAAAAGTAGCAAGTACAAATCACATAGATTATGTGCTCATTCGAGAATCGAATCTAGAATACCCCCCATTACAACATATCATCAATTGTCCCCCCTTTACATGAGATCAAAAAACCAAAACCCAACAGTATCAACAACCTTTCTAGTCTACCCCATTACATAATAACAACAATTACCCTCAATTGAATGAGGTCATAGGAGTGGAACCCAAAAAAGAACATGTATTAGAGTGTCATTAGTTACATCAAAGCATCATTAGTAGAATATACAATTATATACCACTGCTCTAATATAAACATCTAATGCAGATAAAAAATGATATAAACAAAATGTGTTTGTTGTCCTTTGGTGGTTGCTTTACTTTGTCTGATTGCCACCTCTCATAGTTATCAATGTCTCTGCAGCTGATAATTATTGAACAAAAGGTTCCACTAGTTGTCCCACCTTGTCTACTTTGTTGCTTTGTCCCTTTGTTAGGTCCTACCGAAATGCATGAAGATCCCTCATGAAAACTTCCACACCTAGATGCCCCTTAGGCCACATATGCCCATACCTTGCCTCCAAGATATCTATTGTGATATGCATGTTTTCCAGGTACTTCCAAAATTTGTCCTTTGAGAGTTCCACCATAATGTAGACCTGCATGGCAACATTGTATAGCATGAGTCCTCTATAAGACTCAGTAAGCATCCTCTTCCTTCCTTGAAACCTATATTCATTCCTTGCTTTCCAAATGGACCAAAAAATGTCAGATGAAAGGAAGAGCCAGAACAAGGCATAAATTTTCCCCATTTTTATGTTATGGTTAAATAAAATCTTCTCGGGAAGGAGTTGTTCATTATTCCCCCAAATATCTTGTGTGTTACAAAACAATTTCCATATCTCTTTAGAAAAAGTACATTAAAAAAAATGCGGTTAATTGTCTCTAGTACTCTATAGATGTTGCATATATCAATGTCATCAATTTTTCTTTTGAATGATAATTTTTGTATTATTAGAAGCCACCTGAAACA
Organism: Sequoia sempervirens; assembly: GCA_007258455.2. Classification (NCBI taxonomy): domain Eukaryota; kingdom Viridiplantae; phylum Streptophyta; class Pinopsida; order Cupressales; family Cupressaceae; genus Sequoia; species Sequoia sempervirens. The sequence goes on from VDFB02000003.1 coordinate 24,056,113, forward strand.
TGATTTTTTTTCCTCTAACTGTTTAGACCAATTAGTTTGAATAATATTTTTCCATCGATTCTTATTTCAATTAATTTTCCAAGTTTGTTTCAAGTATTTTGTCAGATCTGTGTGGTCTGTTAGCATGGAATACATTTCTTTGACTTTAGATTTCATTATATTATTGTCATTTTTCCATTGGAAGTCTTTAAATTGAGCAGTATCATTCTTAGTTTCCACAAGAAATTTTATCTGATTGCAAGCCTCCCTAAGAATTGTGTAAGTCCTCTAGTTGGTGAGAGGGATATTGAATTCAAAACTCAGATCATTCCAATCTTTCAACTTACCATCCAAAAATATAATGCCCCTTACCCTTGGGATTGTTGAACTCTCCCTCAAAACATAGTGTAGAGCATCTAAAGCTATTACAAACAGTGTCAGTGCAAGTGGACACCCTTGCCTTTTGGATTTCTCAAGGGAGATCTCTTGAGTAAGAACTCCATTGACCTCTACTTGAGCAGTTGCATCTTGAAAGAGGGTTTTGACCATGTGACAAAAGGGATCAGGAAAGCTGAAGGACTTCAGAACAAGGAGCACAAAATCCCACTCAATTCGATCATATGCCTTCTCAAAATTGAGTAACAACATTGTTGCATCCTATCCTATTAGTTTTGCCCAATTCAGTGCCTCCCAGCTGGTAATTAGGTTTTACAATATGTATCTTCCTTTAATAAAACATGTATGTGTGGTGTTTATGATAGAGGGGAGGATGAGTGCCACCCTATTCGCTAATATCTTAGCCAAATGCTTATAAGAGACATTGAGCAGAGTGATAGGTCTCCAAATTTTAACTAGGATTCTATCACCCTCCTTTGGAATTAGCTTGATTATCCCTTTATTGATCTTCCTACCAAGTGTGCCTCTTTCAAAGGCTTCCTTATAGACAAGGAATGGGTCTTCACACACCTAGTCCAAAAATGTTTTGTAAAATTCTACAGGGAGACCATCTGCCCCTGGAGACTTATCATCTTTGAGGGAGAGAATGGCCTTTCTAACCTCTTCTTGTGATATCTCTTTCCCCAATTCCCCTGCCATTTCTTCATTGACCTTCTTTGGGATAACTCTCTCAATGCGTTCCCCTTCCTTAGTATTGGCCTCCATCTCCCCCCCGAGGAGAAGAGGGTCTTATAGAACTAAAGAAACTGCTCCCTTATCTCTTCTTGATTGACCAAAGTGGTGCCATTTACAGTGATATGATCAATATGTTCCCTAGCTTGCTTCTCTTTTATATATCTAAAGAAAAAATTTGTGCCTTTATCACCATTCTCTAACTAGTTCATTTTAGCTCTTACTCTTAGACCCCAAATCTTATGATTCTAAAGCTTCCTTAGGTTGTTTTTCACCATGACTAACCTGTTTGTGAGTCTTTCATCCATACGATTTGCTTGCAGATCAATTTTTACTTGGAGAATTTTATCTTGGAGGAGAGTCTGTTGGAAGAATGAAGAAGAAAATCTTTTCATATAGTTTTGTGTTGTCATTGATGTCACCATGATATATGAGTTGCAACTGCAAGGTTAAGTTCTAGCTTGATCTGGTATTTTGGACCCGTACATTTGAACTGATATGTAGTTACTATCCTCTGGTATTTTGTTCTGCAATCCTCTGCTGATGATTATTGTTGCTTGCAGTTTTGGGAAATGGTTTTTGGATGTCAGAAGGTTGTGTATTAAGAATCTTACATGCTCAAGGTCCATGCTGACATGTTGTTTTGTGCTACATGTTTGTAATGTTATTGGAAAGATTTTGTAAATGTTTGAAGCTGATAGTTGATCATTTTTGGCAAATAAGGGTTGCATCTAATTAGGCCGACCTAACTGATGCTTGCGGATGAATCAGATATATATGTTGGACAGTTTTGAGATTGATGGTGGAGTATGAGTTTGAATTGTGAATTGTGAATGTGAAGAAGTGCAAAAATGATGAAGTGTTAAGTTAGTTTATTGAGCATCAAAGGAACTGAATCAACACTTGATAGGTGTACTTTATCGATTCATTTTCTGGCTATAAGCCATTTTGTCATTGTATCTCTGTAGGAAGTGAGCCTCCATTTTGGAGAGTGAGTCCTAGTAGTGATCCACCCTTTTTGTAATATCTTATAATCGATTATACTATATTGTGAGCTAACCCTCACAATGGTTTTTCCCATTTTGGGTTTTCCATGTAAAAATCTTGGTGTTCATGTGTTGTGTGCTTGCATGTTTTGTTAATGCTCTTGCTTATCTTTACTATTATATGCATTGGAGTAATTAGATGGTATTTGTTCAATAAGTTTAAGAAGATACTGATTCACCCCCCCTCTTAGTATCTTGGGTATTCAACAATTGGTATCAGGACTTGGTTCCTCTGAAGAAGCCTAACAGCTTGAGGAAGATCTTGAAGATTGAACAAATGGATGATAAACAAGAACTTCGGGTTGCACTTGAAAATCTTGACAAGGTTGAAAGTGAAAACAAAGATTTGAAAGAAAATATTGATGAGGCAAATGAATGCGTCCAAAAATTGAAAGAGCAATTGAAGAAATTCAAAGAAATCCATAGAGAAGTGTGTGAGCAATTAAAAAAGGCTAATGAAGATGTTACCGGATTGAAGGTGCAAGTGGAAGAAAAGAAAAGAATTGAAGTTTATCTGAATACAAAGGTGCAAAGCAAGACTAACGAATGCACAAGACTTTAACAAGAGGTGGTAAATCTGAAAGCAGATCTGGAGAAAGAAAAAATTTGTGAAGATAATTTCAAATCTAGCTCCAAAAATCTTGATGAGTTGATTGCAAGATAGAAACTAGGTAAAGACAAAGGTGGTTTAGGAATGGAAGCAGGTGAAAACTTAAAAGATATACAGATCCCAAGCACTGAAGATAATCAAAAGACTCAAGATAAAGGGAAGCAGAAGAGAAATCCAAGGAACTTTACTAGAAGACCACCTGTCCGACAACCAAATGCTCAAAGGTACTCATCCTTCAATGGTGTTTTTTTTTCATGTAATAAATTTGGTCACAGGGAAACAAAGTGTAGAGGTAAAATAAACCAGTATGTTGGTTCCTTCTCTAGACATTGTTTTGCATGCAAGAAGTTGGACATAGAGCTAGTGAATGCAGAACTCAGATGATGAATCAGTTTAATGGAGGTAGAATGAATCAATCCTTTGTTGGGTACTACTATACATATAATATGTTTGGACACAAAAAAAATCAATGCAGATCAAGGGTGAATGAAGGTTAGAAAGATCGGAAGAATGTTGTTTTCTACAATTGCAACAAACCTGGACATATTTCAAGGGTTTACAGAAGTAAAAAGGGAAAGCAGTCTGATTTGGTAAAGATGAATGAACCTGTGAATAAAATTGACAAAGAAGATGTTAACCGAGAAATTAACAAGATTTGGAGGAAGAAAGAAGAGCTTGAAACACCAGATGTGTCTGTGCCCCTATCCAGTGCAGACAATTCCTCTGAGAATTAGACCTAGCATGGTCTTAGGGGGAGCTTGAACAAAAAAATGTTCGAACCCCCTGGATATTTGGTGTGTCAGTCTTTGGCATGAAGAAATGTTGTAAAGAATGAATAGATAGAGGTTATGCAAAAGGAACCAGAAGAAAATATGCATACATGTTCTTTTGCGGAGCAAATTAGGGTTTCTCAATGCAATAGAGAAGGGTTTTTATCAGCTTTTTAAAATCTGTTGCATTTAATACAAATTAGGGCAGAACATTGGTTTATAAAAGTGAATTTGTAAAGGAATTATAATCACTTGTGGATTTGAAAAAATTGGAGAGTGTTTTGGAGCATTCTTGAGGCAATTTGAAGTGTGAGCTGTGCAAACCCTAGTTCTAGTTTTTCGTGAAGGAAAAAGGTATTTTACTCATTTATGATTTTATGGGTTTGTGTGAATCATCTTTTGAAATCATTTGAGCTCAATTTGTGGAAGAATGGAAACCCTATAGTCATTAATGTGTCAAAAAGACCTAGACCATCTTATAGGAAGTATTCTATGAATGTTTTTGAAGATGACCCTTTGGGCGCGTTCTCATCTATTCCATATGGGGTTATGCCGACTGAGGGCACAAGAATGTATATCTGTGTGAAGACTAAGGAGTATAATCATAGTAAATTGATTGATATGTGGCATAATGAGCTCACTGGAGATAATTTCTTGGCTAAGCCAGAGTATGCAAACCTAGTTTCAAAGAAATTGGACCAATGGAATTGATTTCCTAACTTCAGTTCCATTGTTGATGATAAGTATGTAAAACCAACTCTCAACATAATTCATGATAAATTCGTGTGGACTGATAGACCTCACCTTATTTCTAAGGATGCGATTAAGGCTATTACCAGACTCTATGATACCGAACTGGTACCTATGTTGAAGTCTGTAAAGAGTGAAGTAGTAATGGAACTTATCAGTGCTACATATGACAAGAGGGATCTTGCTACAAAGCCTATCACTAATCCAGTTGTGAAGTATGTTGCAATAATGATCAAACACAAAATCTACTTCATGAATGGAGATAATTTTGTATCTGCTACAACTATATACATCGATTATGACATGGTAGCTAATGGTGCAGATTATGATTTATGTGAACTTCTCCAGCAATAGTTGTTTGAGAACTTGAAGATGACCTAGGAGAAGAAGTATGCATTTAAATTTGGCTCCTTGATTGTGTGTTTGTTGTTCTACTTTCTCAAAAAAAATCTAGGAAGAGATGATGTGATAATTTGGGATACATCCAAACTGGTTGCCCATCAAATTTTTGATTATATGCACAGTTTGGGTGATTTGAAGAGTCAAGAAAATGCTCTAATAGCATTCTTTGTTGTATTTAAGAGCAATATGAATGAAAGAGAGAGGATCCCAAAAAAGATTGTTGAGAAGTATAAAGATGATATCATATTTCATGTCTCTTCTGATGAGTGCATGATTGAAGCTGTGGAACCTCAAATTGTATGGATTCAATCATTGGGCTATCAGATTATAGAGAGTGAAGCTGAAGGTTATGTGCAAGTACTGTTGAAAAGTCCTGAGGACACCAATGAACCAAGAGTTGGCACCTATGCAGAGAAATCCTTGGAAGTTCGTTTGAAGCATAGAGAGCCTTTGATAAGAAAGAATGTAGATAAAATGCTTAGAGAGGTAGGATTCACTGATGAGCAGATTGCACTAGGAAGAGCTATGAAAGAGCAGATGGTTGGAGAATCATTAGGACCAAAGAGATCTAGCAGGACTACTCCTTCAAAACCAGTTGTAGCCCATGCAGTGAAGGTAGAACCCAATGCTTCTAATAAAGGCAAAGGCCCCACTCCTTCCAGACCCAATACGAGATCTGGAAAGAGGAAAGGAATTCCTCTGATGGTACCTGGAAAAAGAGGAAAGAAAGAAAAAGCTACAGGGGAAAATAATTTGAGCATCATTGATGATCAAGAGGAAGAGGAGGAGGACCTTGCAGGGAAGTTGGTGAGAAAGAGAAGATGAAGCATATCCTCTGGTGAAGGTGCTTCTTAAGAAGCTAGTGTTGGATCAAAGAGACTTCATATTGTGTTGTCCTATGAAGAAGATGAAAAACAGGACTTTGGTGTTCATGTGCACACCAAACTAGAATCGAAGAAGGAAAAAGTAACAGTTGAAGCCTCTCCAGACTAGGAAGAACAAAAAGACTCTCTAGTAAGACTTGGTTCCCCTTTCAGATTAGAATCATTGACCAATACCCTGCTACATTTTCCAAATATGTTGAAGCCAACATCAGAGTATTATGATCAAGTGGGTAGAGAGGATAGAAAGACTTTGATTCTATTTGTTATTTAGTATGTTCTCACTTTAGATGTTAGTTGGGATGATGTTAAGAACAATGTGCCTGAGAAAATGTGGGAAGCCCTGGTAAAAAGAAGATCAGAGGCTGTTGATTTGGAAGAAAAGATAAGAAATGGAGCTTTTGAGAATCTTAGGTCATCTTTGACCCCGAATGATTTGGAAACCTTGAAGAAGATATGTTCAAAGCTGTTCCAGATGAAGAAAAGAGTGAACACCTTGATGAAAAAAGACAAGAAGCAGATAAAGAAGATAAAGAAAGAAATTGTTGAAGCCATCAAAGATGTGGCCCAAAAATATGGCATGTTTGGTGCACTCCCATCTAGTTCTACACCCAAGACAGGAGACAAATTTTTTGAAGAGGTTAAGGAAGACATTCCTTCTAGTACAGGTGATACAGGCATTCCTTTGGGAACAATTGATGCAGATACCCTTCAGGAGACACGTGCTGAGAATGATCCTCTGGAGATGGAGAAGCAGAATGAGGGAGATGCTGAGCGAGAGAAGAATGACGCTAACCCTCAAGAGCATGATAAAGGAGAAAAAGATAATGTTGAAGGAGAGCAAGATAAAAATGAAGGTGAAGGGAATGGAGAAGGAGACATAGACAAAGATGAAAAAGAAAAAGATGGAAATGAAGAAGAGAAAGAAGAGGAAAAAGAAAATGTAGAGGAAGAAGAGAAAAATGGGGAATCTGCCGAGAAGAATGAAGAAGATCAAAGGTAGGTTGTAAAATCTCAGAGGTTCTCTGGAGAATCCTCCTCCGGTGATGATGTTTTGAAAGGCTTGCTATCCAAGCAGATCAGATTCCAGCTGGTGATTCCTTTGAAACTACTACAACTTTCCATGATTCAAGGTTGTGTAGACTTAGATAAGATTTCTCTTGAGCATAAGTTGGTGTTAGGAGATGCATTGCATGCATCCGGTAGAAGAGAGATTATGGAAACCCACCAGAAAGGAACATAGCTTATTGATGATGCTATTAAAGTGTTGCAGGAGGCCACACACGACACTTCAATGGATACATCTCTCACTCCAGTAGAGAATTTAAAACTACTATTGGAATCCTTTAAGGAGTATTCCTTCAGACTTGGTGAGAAGACAAAGCAAGATGTTGAGGAGAAGTTGACGGAGAAAAAGTTGTTGGAACTTAACAATAAGTGTGATCTGACACACAAAAATGTTAAGAAAAATTTGGAAGTTGTGTAGACTTGTGAGTCTAAGGCAAATGTTGTATTTTCCTACTACTTAAAATGGCCAGATGCCACTCAGAACATTAAGAATCTCATGCACTCCATTGATTCTTAGTTGATTCTTGTTTCCTGTACCTATCGTGCATCCAAAGATAGAGACAGAACAACTTGGAATGCAATCTCTACTCACAGAGATAAATTCTTTATTCTTCAGAAGTAGAAGTAGGACATCATCAGAAGATTTGGTCAGTTAGGTGACCTTGTAAGAATGGAGTTCATCTCAGTTGCCAATGCTTTGGAAAATGCAGAGAAATTTGAGCAGATAAATTTGAATCCTGGTACTCCAGATGATGTAAAAGAAAGTTTGGTGGAATTGGAATCCTTGAACAAAATGTTGATTGCTGCTAAAAGGAGTTGGGAGAGTGGAAAGGCAGCTTGGCAAGGTATTCTTAAGGAGCTTCAAGGCTTCAGGTAATGTTTTTCAGTTTTCATATTTCTTTTTGGACTGCCCTTTGTCCTTGATGTCAAAGGGGGAGAGAATGGTGTAATGAAGAAAGGGGGAGAGAGCACAGTGGAGAGAATGCTAAGGAGTGTGTTGTACATAGGGGGAGAGATTGTTGTGATGAGGATAGGAGTTTTTTTTTTTTTAATTGGCACATGTTGCCATCAATGAAAAATGGGGAGATTTTTGGAAGAATGAAGAACATCTTTTCATACAATTTTATGTTTTCATTGATGTCACCATGATATATGAGTTGCAATTGCAAGAATAAGTTCTAGCTTGATCATGTATTCAAGACCAGTATCTGAACCGATATGCACTTACTATCCTCTGGTATTTTGTTATGCAATCCTCCACTGATGATTATTGTTGCTTGCGGTTTTGGGAAATGGTTTTTGGATGTCGGAAGGTTGTGTGTTCAAAACCTTACGTGCTCAAGGTCCATGTCGACATGTTGTTTCATGCTACATGTTTGGAATGTTTTTGGAAAGATTTTGTAAATGTTTGAAGCTGACAGTTGATCATTTTTGGAAAATAAGGGTTGCATCTAATTAGGCCGACCTAATTGATGCTTGTAGATGAATCAAATATATATGTTGGACAGTTTTGAGGTTGATGGTGGAGTATGAGTGTGAATTGTGAATGTGAAGAAGTGCAAAAATGATGAAGTGTGTTAAGTCAGTTTATTGAGCATCAAAGGAACTGAATCAACACTTGATAGGTGTACTTTGTCAGTTCATTTTCTAGTTGTAAGCCATTTTGTCATTGTATCTCTATAGGCAATGAGCCTCCATTTTGGACAGTGAGTCCTGGTAGTGAGCCGCCCTTTTTGTAATATCTTATAACCGATTATACTATATTGTGAGCTAACCCTCACCGTGGTTTTTCCCATTTTGGGTTTTCCACGTAAAAATCTCAGTGTTCATGTGTTGTGTGCTTGCATGTTCTGTTAATGCTCTTGCTTATCTTTACTATTATGCATTGGAGTAATTGGATGGTATTTTTTCAATAAGTTTAAGAAGATACTGATTCAGCCCCCCTCTCAGTATCTTGGGTATTCAATAGAGTCTCCCTCCTTGTTGAGAATTATGACTCAAATTTACTGGCTTGATTGCTTCTTGGAGCAGTTCTGTTTTCCTCCTTCATCGGCCTGAGTTAAGTCGCGGGGTTCCAAAGTTTCATAACCTCCCGACTTAGCGACTGTGGAGGGAAGGATATTTCCTTTGTTGTCGGCTCATCGTGGGTTTTGGGAACTTCGTAACCTCTGGCTTTGGGTTTGGAAGTTCAGGTTTTGAGCAACAGAGTGATCCCTTTGTCGGCAAGTCGTGGGTTCTGGGAACTTCGTAACCTCCGACATGAGGTTCTGGAGTTCGATTCTCCAACAATAGAGCAACTTGGATGCCAATGGATGTGGGGACCACTTGGAGTCAATATTTAAGTCTTTTCCGAGAGACTTGTTGAGAATATTGTAGATTCCCTTTTGATGCTCCAGAATTGCACAAGTAATGGACGCGTGTCTTGGTGGACCCCTCACCACGGCAAGCGGAATATGAAGGAGTGTTGATAGTTGGAAAGTGATGGTTGGTTTCCAACCGCCGATGGATGTGGGACCCGATAGGATGGTGAATCATGTCGAAGGCCGACAGGTGGCGATGATGTGGAGGACAAATGGCATGTGGGCCCATGTGCTCGATGGATGACTCGGTGACTCTCGGAGAACCCTAACTTCTAATGAAGGAGATTTGTTCGACCGCTTATCCGATGACCAGGTTTGAATGTTTGATGATAGCATGTGGCTTGAGGTGAAAAGGTAACCCTAAAGGGGTGCGGTAGTTGAAGAGTTGGAGAAGTTAGAGCGGTTAACAGTTGGTCTGACTGTTGGAATACGAACTGATCTATAGAAGATGAATGGTTTCCTGTTTGTTGAAGATGAATGTATATACATTGGACGTTTTTCAATATGAAGAGGAGAGAGATGAATCTCGTAGGAGGTGAAGGCTGAGTGGCTGTGCGACAAAGAGGCCGAGAGGCTGGTGGTCGAGTCGTTCGGCTGTGTAGCTGAGTGAGATGTCTCTCGCTGTGAGAGGAAAATTGAGGTAGGATTGTGCTGTCAAAATCTCTCCAAATTAAGTGTCTTGGTTGATCTCTCATGTTAATCTGCACTGTATACTGTGTGAGAGTATTGTAACAGTGTGAAGGTTGTATGGACTGAGAGGTTGATCAGTGAAATGTAAAAAGAGAGGGAAACATAACAGGGTTGTTGCCAGTTTGTCTCCAGAATGAAACAAGGAGTAATCTCTATGAAAAAGGCTATGAGCCTGAGATTGTATTGTAACTCTATTTGTTGCTGAATAATACAATGGCTCAGATCTTTTAGAGTGTGGGGTTTTTTTACCTGAAAGGGTTTTCCCCACATAAATCTGTGTGATCTAATCTTTTGTACTATCTTTCATGTTTAATGGTTATGTTTGTTGAATATGTTTATGCAAGTTGTTGAAACTGAATTTACATGTGCTTCTCTCAGAAAGATTAATGTGGGAAATGAACTGTGTCTGATTCTGCTTTGTGACATAGTTGTACGTGTTTTTGAGGCAATCTATTTGAAATTAAAGTTACCGAAGGCACTATTGTTCTTGGAGGTTTCTCTGAGATGACAAAATTTTCCCAACACTTTTGTTATCTTTGTTTCTCTTTTTCCTAATTGTTTGAAATCGAACTTTCCATCCCTTTATATTCAATGACTATCTATCAATGGGGGATAGGTTTTAGTGCATCCACTTGTTAATAAGCCTAAGGGACAGTATATCACTTTTACAATCATTGTCCTTAAGGAGGTTGGTATTGAGGAAAAAACCATTACTGTTTCCAGCAGGCTTTGGCACTCCCTCTTTGAAGCAGAACTTAGCCCTTATTAGGTGATGATCTGATAGGGAGTAAGGAGACACTTCAACCTTACACCCCTCTTTCACCAAGGAGGCTGAGAAGAATGCTTTGCTTATATAGAACCTGTCAAGTCTACAGTAAATTCTCCTACCACCTCTTTGAGAATTGCACCATGTAAACCAAATGGCTTGGATGTCCTTTTGTCCTTCAATGGGATCTTCAATCTTTAGTTTGGACTTCATTCTTTGCCAATAAAATCTCTCATTTCATTTCCAATCAAAGCCTGTTCCACCCCATTTATCTTCCTCTCTTTCTACAAAATTGAAGTCTCCTCCAATGATCTAGGGGATATCTTGCAAGTTGTATAACCAATTCTAGAGGAGGATCCTGTCCTTATAGTCATTAGGGGTGTATATTGGGCAAATCCTAGAGCATCTTTCTTTTTTCTTAATAATCAGCTAGACAACCCAGTTGCAAGGGGAGGTCCCAAAGCTATCCACATGTTGTGATCAATTATTTTCCATCAAAATTATAGGTCCCCCTTTTCCCTTTTCATGTTTAGTAGCAAACTGAGTTGCTTCTTTCCATATCACCCTCAGACTAGTTTCTAGGGTGAAACCAGTGGCTTTAACCTCTTGTAATAGTACAAAATATTTTTCAAGAGCTTCTTTTGTGCTATGAATCTTCTTACCACATGTTTTCTATTAGGGGTTTCAAGTCCCCTTACATTCCAGGAAATGCAATTGACATCCATTAAGATTGTTCATTGGGTGGGGGCCCCTTATCACATTTGAAGTTATCAAAACATTTAGGGAGTCTATTTTTTTCTTCCACCCTTTTTGCATTAGGAGGTAGGATCCCACTGAGTTTCTTTCTTTTGTCCTTTTGAAGCTGGTTGGAATCTTTATCCGGAAGGGGTTTGCCAACCTCTAGTCCTTTCTTCTTCCTATACCTCTGGGTCTTTTTTACTATGACCTCCATGGGGATCTCTTCTCCATCGATGGTCTCCTTAGTAGAGAGAAGCCCTAGGTCATCTGTAGAATCCATGCCTGACTGTGATGCAAACCCATCATAACTCACCACTCCACCAAGGGGATTGAAGGGATTCACTGTCAGGTTAGGGACCACAATTTCATGAACCTTTTCATTCCCATTTACAAAGGATACAATATTGAAGGTGATAGAATTATCCAATCTGTCCTCCAGGCCATCAAGGTGGATGTCCTCAAGATCAACATCAGTTCCTTCCATAGGTATTTCCTCTCTATCCACATCCCGATATTGAGGACATCCCCTAGTGTCCAGGATTTCATTTTCAGCTCTAGGAGTATGCATTGCCATCTCCCCACTTATTTCCAAGGGGAAGCCTTTAGGTTGAGAATCCACTGCATTATTCTCCTTAAAGTATTTAGAGTTGAAGGAGTACATCTCTTTAGCTGGTTTAGGGTTACTTTCTTTAGGTTCTTTATTTTTCCTTATTTTCTGTAGGGCCAACTGTTGGGCATTTGGTTTGACAATGTTTACTAATTTATCATATCTTATTAAATGGCCAGGTTCAGAGTCTTCCTTTCCTTTCTCGAGTTCTTCATTCTCTACATTTTCCTTCATTATACTGTTGTCTATTTCATGTATTAGAGAGGTCAGGTTATCCTCAACACTTGTTGCCTCTTTATTGGTTTTAATTACTTTTGCATTCTCCATCTGTAGAGAGTTATTTCTTTTTTTATTACTGATCTTAAGGTTTGAGGGAGAATACCTCTCATCAAGTTGTTGTGGAGTAGGATTGCATTCCATGGTTCCCTCCGCCTTATTTTCATCTCCATTCGCCCACCCATCCATTGTAGAGGGCTGCATTTTATTCTTAATGGCACTGCCAAAGGCGGCTTTAGTGTAGGTTTTACCTCTTATTAATGGGCAGTTTCTTATAATGTGGCCTTCGCGCCTACATAAATAGCAGACATTCAACCCTCCTAGAGTTTCAAGATCACAACAAACATTGCCAATTTTCAGTTTAATCTCCAAGACCTTAGACAATTCTACACCTGGGGACAAGGATACCAACACCCGTGCATCAAAGTGTGGGAGAGGAGTTTTGGTATCATCTATTTTTAAGACATTTCCATATGGTTCCAATAGGAGTGGGACAAATTTCCAGAGATGGGGAGGAACATGTTTAATAACAAGCCATCTAGGGCTAGAGAGGGCTAGGACTTCCTCTTCCAATGCATCAGGATTCCATGTCAAGGCACGAAAGACAACCAACCTGACATTCCGAAATTGTTTCTTTATTACCTCTGCTTGAGAATTATGATTATTAAAAAAGATGACATACAATCCCCTTTGCACCATGCGACAATAATAAAATTACAACCCTAGTTTCTTTTCCCAAATATTATGAAACCATTCTTCCATATACTTCGTTGTTGGAATCCTATTGGGATCAACGACAAAAAAAAAATAGCAGTTTTCACCAACCTAGCATCTTCTTCTGCAATTGCCCCATCTAGGGTTTCATTAGGAATTAAGATAGCTTTCAATGAAGGAGATGGGGGATGCTTACCTTGTTCCTCTCTTCCATTTTCTTGCCCTTCATTGACTCCTTCGTGCATGAACTTGGCGCCCTGCGGAAGCCGATTTCTTTCACCATCGACAATGTCTCGAAATGACTTAGGGGCCCCATTGTTGGCATTGAATTTAGGAGATTCATCCAAGGGATCTGTATCCCCACCTATCAATTTAGATTTATATCGCAAGAGCCACACATGCGGCCTCTCACAGTTGGATCGGTTGACATGATGCCCCCGTCACACCCACCACAAATGGATTAAAATAGAGAAACCACTCAACACAAGTTGGGAATGCCATACACCATGAAGAATGATGAACAATCGTGGAAGAGGGCCGAGCCTCCTCCACAGGCTGTGAGGTGAACCCCACCACCAGAGCCTTCACATGTGCACCAGTCCTTGCAGAGCGAAAAAAGCCTCTCAACTTCCCTCTTCCCAAATCCTTAAATTTGAATACACAATTAATAAAATATGATTAATATTTTCATGAAACACTACAACTATGCTCATTAAAATTTGTTGATACTAAAGCTTAAATTTAATGGTCGTAAGATTATATTTAAATATGTTTGTTGTAAAATACCAATCAAATTTTTTTAAATTTTTTTTAAACATATCATCAAAATTTATATAAGATCATGATCATAAATAATTTACGCCGAAGGCATATCCAATTTGAAGGAGGCCAAGCTAAAAATTGAAATCAACGGTTTATTCTTTTGAGGGCACTTGGACGACTATTAAACGATCGTATCCGTGCATTTCACGTTAGTAAGCCTTCACCACTTGCCCGTATTAATGCATTGTTTCCTCCGGATTTTTCATAGCGGTGCTTTCACATTAATGATGCCTTCACCACTTGCACGTTTATTAGCTGGACCGTCAAATTGACACCACGGTGTATAGAACCCGAGCGTTTGTGGCTTCTCGCTGCAGAGAGTACTTTTTCTGGGATCTCTACCATCCCACCCAAGCTGTGGCTCAGATACTCGTCGACGCCTTCTATGAAATATTTGTAGATCAGGTCTCTCCCATCAATATTAAGCAGCTCGTATCCACCTCTATTTAAATCCATTGTAATCTGCATTTAGTAAGTAATCCCAGGTTTACCTCTATATTTTAGAGATCACTTTCCTTTTTTGACTTCAAGCTTTTATGTTGGAGTACAAGTGTTGCAGACTTATAGTCCACCACAAAAGATAGAGGAATTTTGTCAAATGTAATTACAACTCCCTGGTAGAAATGTATGCAAAATGTGGAAGCATAGACGAGGCAAGCGAAGTGTTTGACAAGATGCCTCAAAGAGATGTGGTCTCATCGACTGTAATGTTTGTAGGATATGCACAAAGTGGATTTGTTGAAAAGGCTTTAGAAATTTCCAAGCAAATGCAATTATCAGGTTTAAAGCCAAATTCTACAACCTTTGCTAGCATCCTCCACCATGCCAAAATTGGAGCTTTGGAACAGTATGTACATCCATCGAAGCATAAAGGATAGAGGAAGTTTGTCAGATATTATAGTAGCAACTGCCCTAGTAGACATGCATGCAAAAATTGGAAGCATGATTGCAGGATATGTGAAAAATGCATATGTTGAGAAGGCTTTAGAAACTTTCAAGCAAATGCAGTTGGCAGGTGTAAAGCTAGGTGAAGATGCTAATCCTTCAACTTCATGTTAAGGGTAATAATAAGGATAATAAGTTCATTGACATATGTAGTTTTGCGTAATGTAGTGAATCTATATGTGGTATTAAAGCTTCAATTCAATTTTTTCAAGTTACATCGAGAGATGGATTAATTGCCGCACCTCTCAAAGTTGATCTTGTGGACTATTCATCACTATAGATCTAGATAAAGATGTTGATTTGGCTATTCATTGACACAATGAATAATCTATCTATATCTAGAAGAACAAATTAACAATTAATAACATAACTTATTTGACCTTGTTTGTCCCTGAAACCAATTACTGGTTTCCAATTTTTTGAATTATTGAGATTGTTTACTATTCTTGCATGCTACCATGCTCTAACTCATGATAATAGAAGCTCCCAAATTTAAGTTAGATCTTACCATTTTAAATACCGAAAAAACAAGTTGATGTTTAAGCAGGGTTAAAACTAATCACAGTCAACAAAGTTTCTTAACTAAAACAAGTTCACTGTTATTTAAATTAAGCAGAGCTAAAGAAGTTCAAGTCAAGGGAGTTTCAATATAAATAAATTTTAAAAAAATCAGTCATTTAAATAAATATGGCTTTGGAATCAACTAGTGCTACAAATTTTGCTATTGACAATTGCCAAGTCAATTTCCTTGAATATGGTTGAAGAAGAACAAAGAAATTTCCTTGAAATACTTGGAAGCCAACAGTTCTAACATAGCTAAATCACCTATAACTCTTATTTATCATAATACATCCCAACCCAATATTCCTTTGTCTAGGCTAACTTCAAGAAAATAAGCAACTATTATGTTGAGAACCAAAAATTAGAAGAAACTAATTATCATTTGTTATTTTGGACTTGATTACATGTATAATTTTTTACATCAACATTTTGGATCACACTATGTGATCTATTATTAGGATAGAGAGCTTAAGGAGATCACAAAGAACCCAATGTAACCTGTGTGTATGCCATTCATCTTAGTGGTGTGATTTGAGTCTATTTTACCCACAGATAAAACTTTGGACTTGGAAGCTGCATCACCTAATGAGAATAAAGAACCCAATGTATGTGGTTTAAACTAAAAATAAACTCTTTTATCATCTTCAGCTGTAGTGTTGCTTCTTATTTCAGATTCAGAAAGAGGCATGTCATATAGTAGATCATTCTCCATCTTTATTGAACCACAATGTTCCTTGTTACAATCACACGTCCCCCATCAATTCCACCTGTCAAATATCAGGGTATAAGTCTTCATATGCAAATTCAACCATTACACATATAAACATTGTGATTTATAATTATATGTATTATAAAATAAAGATTCAAAATATATAGTAAATTATTATCTAAAAGTGGTAAATTTGAATAGACACTTAATTGTTATTGGAGTTTTTTAATCAAAGTCTTACTTAAAATGTATAATGAATGAATTTAAATTTTTTAATTTTTAATGAGTGAACATTATGGATAGTTTATCTAATTATATTATGTTTTAAATAAATATATTTTTAAAAACAATAAAACAATCATTGTGTTCTATTAAAAATACAAAACATTTTGTTTCACTCGTGTTTGGATCCTTATAAGTGGATCATAGTTTATTTGACGCTATCACTTCTCCATTGAGATGTTTATTGAACACACAACGTTATTTGCTAAATGGTCTACCAATTGACATCATGTACTACATGAAAGCATGCAAACAAATAAACCAAAATTTTTCCTAATTGACCTTCCACACATCTTCAGCGTACCCATTGCACACCAAGGTGCAATTGCTAATTTTATTAATATTAAGATATGTATTAATATTTGAAGGGCACCTTTAAATGGAACCGTCATAAGAAAAATGCTTGACAGGCAAGGTCGACCGTCAAATTTTGGTCTTTAGTGCCTTCTAAGATGTGACTGCCAGCGCTAGTAAGGATTTTTTTATTATATATATATATATTGAACAACGCTAGTAAGGATTTTTATTGTGTCAAACTGTTGGGGAATTGGCTTTGCCATGCCGACATTGATTTATATCAACATAAAAACTGTAAAAAAAGAAATGGACATAATACTGCGTTTCAGAAATCATAATCAGACGGAAGAAATCTCCCAAAAATCATTGATAAAATGGCATCCATTGTCAATTTCAATCCCCAAATCAGAACACTCTGTAGAGAGGGTCGCTTGAAAGAAGCACTAGACATTCTGCTTACAATCCACAACACTGCTGTAGAATCTTCTACATATCTTCATTTGTTGAACTCCTGCGTTACTAAGAAAGCCCTTGCAGAGGGTAAGCAAATCCACTCTCACATCAATGGAAGGGGTATTACATTCTCCACAAACACATTTTTACAAAATGCAGTTATCAACATGTATGACAAGTGCGGAAGTTTGGTGGATGCTTGCCAAGTTTTTGAGAAGATGGCTTCACCAGACGTCTTCTCATGGAATGTGATAATTGCAGCTAACAGAAGGCACGGCTTCCCTCAAGAGGCGTTAAAACTGTTTCATCAAATGCAACCAACAGCTGTCCAACCAGATCAGTTCACCTTCTCCGCCATTATTCCTGTATGTGCGAGCCTGTTATCTCTAAAACATGGTCTGGAGATCCATGGAAAAATCATCAGATATGGACTTCAGTCAAACGTTATTGTGATGAATACCCTTATAGATATGTATGCAAAATGCGGAAGCATACAGAAATCACGCGAACTGTTTGACAAAATGAATAATGCAAACGTGGTCTCGTGGACTACCATGATTACTGGATATGCCCATAATGGTATTCTTGATGAGGCTTTAAGGATTTTCAAAGAGATGCCTGGACAGGATGTGGTGTCATGGACTGCAATCATTGCTGGATATGCCCAAAATGGGCTTGTTGGAAAAGCCTTGGAGATATATAAGGAAATGCAATTGGAAGGTGTGAAGCCGAACTCAGCAACCTTCACCAGCATGCTCCCAGCATGCGCCAAAATGGGAGATTTGAAACATGGTATGGAGATCCATCAGACCATAATTGAAAATGGATTCTTGATGGATGTTGTAGTAGTGACTGCACTCATAGACATGTATGCAAAATGTGGAAGCCTGCGGAAGGCACACAATTTGTTTGAGAAAATGCGTCAACGAAATGCAGCCTCGTGGAATGCTATGATTGCAGGTTATGCTAAAAACGGGCTTGCTGAATTAGCTTGGCAAATTCTTAAGCAAATGCAATTAGTGGGGGTCAAGCTAGACTCGTCAACCTTTGCCAGTGTTCTTCCATCGTGTGCCAAACTTGGAGCTTTGGAACAGGGTATGGAGATCCATCAGAAAATAACTGAAATCGGTTTATTTTCAGATGTTACTGTTGTGAATTCCCTGATAGACATGTACGCAAAGTGTGGAAAGATACAGAAGGCATACAAATTGTTTATTGGGATATCTCAGCGAAATGTGGTCTCGTGGAATACGATGGTTTTCGGATATGTACAAAATGGGCTCGTTGAAAAAGCCTTAGAGATTTTTAAGCGAATGCAAATAACAGGCATAAAGCTGGACTTGTCAACCTTTTCCAGCATCCTCCCAGCTTGTGCCAGACTTGGAGCTCTAGAACAAGGTATGGAAATCCATCAAAAAGTATTCAAAAGTGGATTGGTGTCAGATGATGTAGTTACGACCGCCTTGATAGACATGTATGCAAAATGTGGAAGCATACAGAAGGCCTGCCAATTGTTCAACAAAATGCCCCAGCAGGATGTGATCTCGTGGACAGCAATTGCTGCTGGATATGCCCAAAATGGACTTGTTGAAAAAGCAGTGGAGGTTTTTAAGAAAATGCAATTGGCTGGTGTAAAACCAGACTCATCGACCTTTGCAAGCATCCTTCCAGCTTTTGCCAAACTCGGAGCTTTGGAACGGGGTATGGAAATCCATCAAAAGATTATTGAAAGTATGCTTTTATCAGATGTTGTAGTTGTGAATGCTCTGATAGACATGTATGCAAAATGTGGCAGCATACAGAAGGCACGCGATTTGTTTGATAACATACACCATCCAGATGTGGCATCATGGAATGCAATGATTGCAGGATATGCAATGCATGGCTATAGTGAGGATGCTCTTAATCTTTTTGAACTAATGAGGCACTCTGGAGTCAAGCTTGACCATGTAAGCTTTGTTGGTATATTATTTGCATGCAGCCATGCAGGCCTCGTAGATGAGGGTTGTACGTACTTCAATCATATGAGGTACTCTTATTGCATTTTACCTAGAATGGATCATTATGTGTGCATGGTTGACCTTCTTGGTCGTGCTGACTATCTTGAGGAAGCACTAAATTTCACCATTAAAATGCCAATAAAACCTGATCCGGTTGTCTGGATGTGTTTGCTTGGTGCTTGTAGATCACATAAGAATTTAGGTCTAGGAGAATTTGTGGCAATACTTCTTTTGGAGTTGGATCTGAAAAATGCTGCACCTTATGTTCTCCTATCAAACATTTATGCAGAAGTGGGTAGGTGGGGTGATGTTCAAAAGGTAAGAAGATTGATGAAAGATAAAGGAAATAAGAAGACACCTGGATGTAGTTGGATTGAAGTCCATAAAACAATACACGTTTTTAGTGTAGGAGACAAATCACACCCACAAATACAAGAGATCTATGCAAAGTTGGAGGAATTGTCTTGGGAGATGAAAGCAGCAGGGTATATCATGGATACAAGACCTGTATTAAATGATGTTGAGGACGAGGAAAAGGAATTGCTACTCTGCCACCATAGTGAGAAGTTGGCAATTGCCTTTGGGTTATTAAACACATCCCCTGGAACAACTATTAGAGTTGTTAAGAACCTTCGAGTATGTGGTGACTGCCACACTGCAACCAAGTTTATCTCCAAGGTTGTTGTAAGAGAAATAGTTGTAAGAGATGCAAACCGCTTCCATCATTTCAAACATGGAAAATGTTCCTGTGGAGATTATTGGTGATGCTAAGTGAAGCGAGCTATAAACACAGGTGTGCAAGGTGGTAAACTTGCAGTGATAAGAAGGAATCAGATTCATTTTCTGAAAATATCTTATTTCCGAGCATTTGAAGAACTCGACCATGCTCCTTGCATTTGAATTGATAAATTGATATTTCATAACATGCATCACTGCCTAGATATACTGATGTGAGATTTGTTAAAGCCTTGTTTCACGATACAATTCTCATGATAGTGGACTGCGCCTGTGCAGTTCTGAAATAAAAAAGTAGAGGAAGATGAAATAGAAAGCAAAAGGAGAGGAACGCTTGGAGGAAATTGGAAGTTCTTGAGCCAGCATGAAATGCTAGGAAAAGGCTTACAATCAAAACAATGCTTGGATTCAATGAGCAGGGCATTTCGTGGTCATTAGTTACATCTTCCCACCTTTGTTTTTTTTAAGGTCATTTTGTATAAGATTTCATGAGAAATCTAAATCTGGTTTGTGTGTAAACTGTGAGGGCATATTTTACTCAATTTATACAATGAAATAACCCTCAAAATCGGGGTTCAGTTTACTCTATTTGTTAATTTCTACTTAAGGCTCAATTTTGCTTGATTATAAAAATAATTTTGTATTAAGGAATATTTATTTAATTTTGTGTAAGATCTTGGATATGTAATTGGACATATAATTCTTGATATATATGTTTTGAATCAGACTAGTCATCTGTATAGATTTTTGGTAGATTATGAATTCCTTTAAGAAGAGGGGAAAATCAACTGATTTTAGTTATGCTTAGTTTGTCTTGTCTTGTAAATACCTATATAATAGATGCTGCACGAGATGGGCGGCAAGTGGGATAATTTATATTAAGTTCACATGCAGTAGGTAGTGGCCCTTAGTAAAAGAAATGGCTTTAGGGACACTAGATGGTAACGGAAAGGGGCATAGACGAGTAGAAAATTGGCAGATAGATTAATTGATCTACTAGGGAACCCAGGAAAATACTGGGTGATTGCATGGTTGTGAATGGGTTAGATATAAAATTATTTACTTGAATTTACCAGACAACATTTGTTAGTTGTTACCAATTATCATGTATAGGAAAACAAAGGATAAGAAAATAAGAAGAAAATGTGAAAAATTCTGACAGGTCACCACAGGCAGCCAATGGACAGAACTATTACATAATTTATAGCATATATATATAGAGAGAGAGAGAGTCCATAAGCTATCTTCAGCTTAGGATTCAGGCCAAATCTAGATTTAAGTTTTAACATATCAATTAGTCTGCCCTTTGACTAAAGGCAGTGAAAATTATTAAAACATATTGTATTTACAATATTGAGTAATCCTATGAAGCATCTTCAAGCTAGGTGCATTGGCAGAAGCCTAAAAGAAAATCAAACCTAAACATTAGCCTGATGTAGTAACAAGAAACCAGACAACTTTAGAATGTAGGTCTGGATATTTGCTTATTCTCATTAATTCTTTTTGCCTTCCATCTGGGATAGATTAGAACCCTTGAGCCCATCCGTTCTTGATAACTTAGTCAAGATTTCCAAGGATACAAAGGAAGCAACTGAAGTATTTCTTGTAGCATCCCAAGCTGGGCCATACACTGTAGGGATGAAAACCATTTAGTTACTAGGATTAAAATTACTATAATGTGATAGCATATGATCCTATTTTCCAGCATTATGGTGTATCCCAAAAGAGGTGTTTTCTTTGGGGCATGAGCATATGAATGCTTCCGTGGATAATCTTTTTGTCTCAATAGCTTAATTTCCAGAACCTCTGGATGGCATTTTAATCTGGTGATGAATTTCAACTGTCTTGATGTTTGTGGTTGTTTATGTATTGTCAGTTTTGGTAAGGGAGTCTCTTCAAACAATACTGCCTTTGATAACTCTTTTGTTCTACTTCCCCAGTCGGTCTTTCTTTAATTCTATTCAATGGGGACATTTTTGTAGGTAGGGTTGCAAGAATTGAAATTGTGCTTGTAGAGATTTAGAGCAACAGAAACCACTTATGTTGCTGTCCACTAAATTATCAACACAATTGGTTTTCCTCTGGGTTTGTGTATGTCTCTATTTCATTTCTTAAAGTCTTATGATATATTTTTTTCAAATTGCTCAATCGCAAGAGATATTGGAAGGTGTGCTACAAAGGAAGCCTTGTAGGATCAATGTTTCAGGGTGAGAAAATCCCTAGTTATGTGTTAGGTTACATTTCACCATACATGTTGATTCTTTTTTCTGTCTTCTTTGTTACTTTAGTTGGGATGAACTCACGACTACCAGATAAAAATTGCATCTGCTAATTAGTAGTGGACTCAGTGTGCTGTTGCTTTCAAAAGTATTATTATAGGCTATTGGCTATTGTATTATTTTACATCTTCCATTCTACTTCGACAATAAATATTTTTAAACATGTTTGCTTCAATATGATGAGGATTCAGTATTTCTTCAACTAGATGGGGAGAGAAAGCACCTCATTTTCTTGACATTACCTAATGCCAATCTGTTTCTCAACAATCAGATTACTGTTACCACTTCTATTCCTTTACTTCCAGTTTCACACAGTGTCTTGTATTGTTTGTATTGCAATTCGAGAAAATTCTCCAAGCATCTACATAAATAGATATAGCACGATAAAAATTGAATAACTCCAAATGTTTTTAATGAAAAACAAAATTCAACTACAAATGAATATTGTTATCTATTGGCTGTGCATTTTTCAAATAATCATGAATTTGAAGTGGTGATTACTGAATGGCGTGACATCAACTGAAAAGCTAAACTACTTATGTGGTAGTTTCTATTACAATAAAGGCTAGGAAATTTATCATAACTTTAATCTATTAATTCCCTGAAGAGGGGTCTCAAAGGAAACTTGAAAGATTGAAATAAAAAACCAGTAAACAGTTATATCCACTATCCAGACATATACTATTATGTGAAAATCTCGAAATTTCTGTTTTATATCAAGTTGAAATCTCTTGCAGAACTCTCAATTGCCTATCTGAGTTATCCAATGTGTAAATATTTGATTGATTCCTTTTGAATTTCTCTCTTTTCATATTGTTGTAGTCTCTGGATCCAACAGATTTATCTTTTAATGATTAATTGTGTTGCTTCAGAGAGGCATGTACGGGTTGATAGATGGAAGTAAATTGTATGAGATTAGTGTTTCTTGGAATGCATATCTTAGAATTTGGACAAGTTTCTGCAACCTCAAAGGAAACAGTAATGGGGGACAGCTGGGAAATACCCCCTGGTGTTCTCCTTAACATGTAGAGCATAGACAATATAGTTCCAATTCCCTGGCCTTCCCCTATATTATGGGTTACAGTCTGGGATCATCTCCAAGTCCCCCGATTCTAGTAGACTACACGTAGCAGGCATCAAGTGTCCATATTCGACCAGAGATGATATGTGAATCTAATTTCTCGTTCAACTATTTATATTTATTATTTTTATGTGAAAACTCATTCTTGTGTTCAGTTGTTCCTACTCCAAGGCACTTGGGGCTAGCTTTGGTCTATACACAAACACATATACTAACATATGTTATACTCTTGTAAATGAGGCCTATAGGTTATTGTGAGACATAGAGAGATATATACCGCATACTAACTTTCAGGATCTTTACAACTAATCAGGGGCTCTAAAACTATTAATATTATCAAGTGAGATACATGAACCTTATATCTTGTTGACAGGGTATTCAAATTCTCTCTAATCCCCTGGCAGAATAAAAGACCTTGTGCATAAAGGAAAAAGAAAAATAAGTTGCCAAATCTACAGTTTCATTAACAATATCATGGAAGGAGCACCTTATGTAATTTGGAAAGAAACAAATCTTATCAGAGTCATCTGAGCCAATAATTTAGATATTACTATAAAGGATCAAACACATGGTCGAATTCTCATAAAAAATCTCAATTGTTAATTGATATAGTCTATGGATCTTGTTTCAAGTTCCTGTTGGTTGAATTTTTCTTAAAATAGTTATTTTCATTGTGCTAGTTACAAATAAAACTGCTTTATTTTAACACTTGCTGCCAAAAAAGCTCTTTAAGTACTATACAGATTTATCCAAATTTCAATCACACTGTTACAAATTACATTCCATGTGTAAATTATTATAGCGTTGACATTGAATGTACCATCAAAATCAACAATGTGAAATGAAAACACCTTTGAATCAATTCACATAGCTTATAATAGAAGATATTATACATCGAAAAGAAACATAAAGGTGGCAAATTCAAGCTACCAATAAGAATGGGAAAAATATGCAAGCCAACAAAGGAAGAGCCTTGCAAATGGCATCAAAAGAATCACATTGACTTTTTAGCTCTGTACATTGCAATGTAAACAATTACATTTCTAAGCATTTGTGCCATCTTCTCACATTAGAACTTTTGTTACATCCCACCCTAGTTGCTAAAAAGAAACTACATTTTACACTGAGTAAATAATGATATGAATCTGGAAATTCTGAAAGTCATTTATATTGCGATGAAATTATGCAATGATATGTCTTTGCTTTCATGGAATTATGACATTATGTGATGAATCGGATGAAATGTTATGAAAGGAATTTCTTTTCTTTTAAAGCAAATTTTGTTGTGAATGCAATGTTATGAGTATGTTATAATAATTCTCCAGTCTAACTACTGTTGTTTTCTTGAGTGATCATGCAGGACAAATTGAGCACCTCCAAGAGAAAGAGGGGGAGTATCACTTGGGAGGAGGGTGACGTTGTGGAATCTCTGGTTCTGCCATCTGAGCTAGTGTTGACCTAGTACTGTTCTGGTAGCCTAGTAAGTCTATGGGAAGTTCTAGCAACTTTGAGGTAAGCCCGTTTGAGTCAGTATGTAGGGTAACCGTTATGTTTTGAGATGACCATTTTAGGGTTCTTTAACCTTTCTATCTCTATATATATTATTATCAGCAAATATATACATGAATGTGTACCGTGTGAGGAAAAGAAAACATATGTATGCACAGATTGCGTATATGCGTACATGGATGCAAATGCATGCACGTGGACAAGCAACGTGTCGACTTACATGCATGTATACTCATCTACGTATAAATCAATGAGTGTATGCATATGCGTATTCATGTTGAGTTCACGATTATTATAGAAGCATGTTGGTGTGATATTGCGTTCGATAAAGACATCACTTAACAATGTATGGATCAACGTTGTCACCATGCAAGAAGGTTATATTGTTGGTTGTTTAATAATGTCTATATTTCTTATAATAGTGTGATTCGGCTTTATAAGCCATGGGTTGCATTTAAGGCTCAACTCCTTCATAAAGGAAGAGCTCTTTATTGATTGGTTGCTCGACTCAATATTGAGGAGCACTTTTTAATGTTTTGTGAGGCGGCATATGTGATGAGCCCTGCTGGCTCTCTACTCAAACCCCAATTTTTCTTAAGTCTTTTTAGTGTTATTTTAGTTTTTTAGAGAAAGTTTGATAGACAGAAGAGAAGGGGCGCACAGCATAAATGCTCATAAAATGAAAATTCGCACTATTTTCTTCAGAATGAAAGTATAGAAGACATTATTTAACTGTAACAAATAGATTGCAAATGATAAACATACCAGAATATCTCCAGATTATTTAATTAAAGAAATAAACCAGTTTGCCAGCCGAAAATGGAGAAAATAGGCATATGTGGACGCCCAGCCTCCAAAAGCAACTTCTCCCACTCAAAAACTAGATACAATGAGATGATAATAGTAGCTGCCCATGATGAAGCTCAAGCAAGTGCCAAAAAGGAAGTGCCCTAGCTTCTGGCTTCACACGCCATCCTCCAGAAGGGCACAAAATTCAATGCAAATGTACGGCCAAGGAGAAAGTGATGTAGTAACACTGCTGAAACCACAAATCTGATGAAGGTGGCGCCTCTGGATGAAGTAACCCTCTTTTGTGCTGCCAATAACTGAATACTGAATAATAAACCTCTGATTTAACCCTGTAGAACCTCTGAATGAAGCTCTCAACTGCACTGATTCGATTGATCTTTCACAATCTCAAGAGTGCTCAACACTGAAGAGGTATCGTTCTTCAATGGAAGATTGTTCAAACCCTGATCACAGGAGAATGCATAGGAAATAGCACAAGGCAAAGTCGAAATTGTCAAAAGGTGAGCTTCTCATTGCCAAAAAAGCCCTTTTATGCAAAGGCACGAATCCCAAGAAAGATACGCCACTTTTGGATATTAAAATCTTTTAAATAATATTTAATTCATTTCAATAGTATATGAATTAAATACTTGGGCGCACTTTATCCATTTAAGTGATTAAAATATTAAATCACTTTTTAAAGAATATTTAAGTGATTTAAAAATATAAAGTCAATTTGACTTTATAATTAAATATTAAATCAATTAATATTTAAATCACTTAAAAACCCATAACTCACTCAAAACACCATATAATCCTGTGCCGTTAGAAGCTGTCGACTCCTGCACTGCCAACGCCTGCTGTGAACCAGTCACTGGGCTCTGAAAACCAGAACGATCAAACTCTCCAGAAAGTACCACTGACCCTCTAACCAATCCAGCTAGCCCACAAGGGTCCAATAAAGGGCTAACACACTGTTCCCGAGAACTGTCTATAGAGGGGACATCACAGTCCGCCCTCCCCGAATTTGCTTGTCCACAAGCAAACTCAAAGCCGGATGCTGAAGAATACTGTCACTCTCCCAAGTAGCATCCTCTGCCGGTAGATCCCTCCACTTTACCAAGTATTCCCTGATAACCCGCCTCCGAAGATGACGCTCTCTAGAATCCAGAATGGCCTCAGGTATCAAAATCAATTTCCCCTCGTCATCCAGGGGTGGCAAATCAATAGAAGGAATCACATGTTGTCCCAACGCCTTTTTGAGGCGCGACACATGGAACACGTTGTGAACCTTACTGTCCACCGGAAGATCTAACTCATAAGCCACTTCACCGACACGTCTGACAACTTTGAAAGGTCCATAGTATCGCGGCTTAAGTTTCTCGGCGCCCTTCTTACGAAGGGTGGACTGCCTATAAGGCTGAAGCATCAAGTACACCAAATCATCGATCTCGAAAGACCGCTCCACTCGTTTCTGATCAGCATATTGCTTCTGCTGATTTTGGGCTTTCTGTATATTCTCTCTGAGTGCTCTCATAATATCTTGGTTCTCCTGTAATAAATCACCAGCACTGGGAACTCTACTGTCACTCAGCAATAAGTCTAGAAAGCTCGGAGCATCATATCCATATAATGCTCGGTAAGGTGTCATCTGGATGCTCATGTGATGGGTGGTATTGTAGCAATACTCACAAAGGTATAACCACCTCACCCATGCCTTCTGCTGCCCTGAACTGTAATTTCGCAAGTACCCTTCCACCCATTTATTGACTATCTCAGTCTGCCCATCTGTCTGGGGGTGGTAGCTGGTACTCGGAGTGAGCTCTGTCCCGCAAAGTTTGAATAACTCTTGCCAGAAGTTACTCATAAACCTGCTGTCCCTGTCACTGACTATACTCTGAGGCAAACCATGCAGCCTGAATACCTCTTGGAAGAACAAATCTGCCACCTGGGTAGCCGTGTGTGTAGTAGTGATTGCAAAGAAGTGTGCATACTTCGTCAATCGATCTACCACCACGAAAATGCTGTCCTTCCCTTGAGCTTTTGGCAAGCCCGTAATGAAGTCCATGGATAAACAATCCCACTTCCTCTCAAGAATAGGAAGCGGCTGGAGTAAACCTGCAGGGTATGTATGCTCTTGCTTGTTTTGTTGACAAACAAGACATTCCCTGACATACTGGAGAACATAAGACTTGAGACCCTTCCAAGAGAATCTCTCCCGTACCTGCCTGTAGGTCTTAAAGTAACCGGGATGTCTTGCCATGGGTGAATCATGGAATGACCTCAATACTCTGTCCCTCATCTCAGAACCTGGGACTAGTAAAATCCTCCCTTTGTAAATGATAAGATCATCTACAAGTGAATACCTGTCATCCTGTACTGTTCCATCTACTATGCTAGAAGCCCATGGGTCCTTAGCATACTCTGCTACTATCAGATGTCTCCAGTCCTCTGAAACCAGTGTAATAGAGCTCAAGTGAGGACGGCGAGATAAAGCATCAGCAACCACATTCTGAGTGCCCTTGACATAGGAGATGTCAAAATCGTAGGACTGAAGCTTGCTGACCCATTTCTGTTGCCTTTCGTTCAGATCTCGCTGCCCAAGAAAATGTTTCAGACTATTATGATCGGTTTTAACAGTGAATTTGCTACCAATCAAGTACTGCCTGAATTTGGCCATGGCATGCATGATGGCCAACATTTCCTTATCATAGATATTGTAGCTCCGTTCAGGACCTCTTAGCTTCCGGCTCTCGAAAGCTATAGGGTGTCGATCCTGCATGATAACTGCACCAATACCCTCACCACTGGCATCGCAATGTAACTCGAAAGGTTTGGTGAAGTCCGGTAGAGCCAAAACTGGACATGTGGTCATGAGAAGTTTGAACTTCTCAAAGCACGCCTGTGCTAGTGGTGTCCACACAAAAGCACCTTTCTTAGTCAAATCAGTTAGTGGCGCAGCATGCCGCGAGAATCCACTAACGAACCGACGATAGAAAGCACACAATCCTACAAAACCCCTGAGCTGTGTCAATGTCTCAGGTGTAGGCCAATCGATGATGGCTCGAACTTTCTCTGGATCCATGCTGACTCCTGCACCGCTGATGATGTGTCCCAGATATAAAAGCTCTACCATGCCTAAAGCACACTTAGACTCCTTGGCGTACAAGGACTCCCTATCAAGTATACTCAGTACCTCATCCAAGTGAACCATGTGTTCCTCCCATGATTTGCTATAAACCAGGATGTCGTCGAAGAACACCAATACAAATTTCCTCAAGTGAGGATGGAAAACCCTGTTCATAGTAGACTGAAATGTGGCTGGAGCATTGGTTAAACCGAATGGCATAACCAAGAAATCATAGTGTCCACAGTGACATCTGAACGCAGTTTTCTCTATGTCCTCCTCTCGGACTCTGATCTGATGATAACCTGTTCTCAAATCAATCTTTGAGAAGTAGCAAGCTCCATGAAGCTCGTCTATCAACTCATCTATCCGTGGGATAGGATACCTGTTCTTTATAGTTTTCCTGTTGAGCATTCTGTAGTCAATACACATTCTGAGTGTACCATCCTTTTTCTTCACCAAAACAACTGATGAAGCAAAGGGTGACTTACTCGGCCTAATGTGCCCCATAGCTAAAAGCTCCTTAATAGTTTTCTCAATCTCATCTTTCAAACGCTTGGGGTGCCGGTAAGGAGTAATCATGATCGGTTTCGTGCCCTCATCCAGCTCTATAATATGCTCAATACCTCTATCAGGAGGTCTGCCTGGTGGAATTGCACTGAAAACCTTTGCATGTTTGATTCGAAGTTCCTGCACATCTGGATGGTAAGAAGAAGCTTGCTGCTCCAACTGTGAAGGCATTAGCTTGCACTCAGCAGCCCACTCTACCATATCGTGACGAATCAAACGTTCCATTCTTCGAGTGAAATCTCTCTAAGGTTGCTGTCCTTGATGGCTTTTAGAATATGATTTGTGCCATCTATGCTGAATTTCATCTCCATGTCACGCAAATTAAGCGTGAACTCTCCTATTGCATGAAGCCACTTCATGCCAAGAACTATATCCGTTCCTCCCATGTTCACAACATAAAAATCTGCCTTAAACTCGAAATTGTTGAGTTTCAAAGGCAAGTCAGGTATCATCCTCTCGCAGTTGAGAGTGTATCCATCTGCAACCTTCACACGTATGCCTTCAAACTGCTGAGTTTGAATTCCCCGTTTCTCCACTAACCGTGAATCGATGAAGTTGTGGGTTGCACCTGTATCTAGAAGAGATATGACCCTTTGACCAGCTAGGATCCCACGGAGTCTGAAAGATCCCTCTCTCTGCATGCTGGACATATGAGCCTCCTGTAATTCTGTTTCTACTACAATTTCTGCCTCATTTTCTGACTCTTCTCCATCTGTATCATAGATTGGAGCTTGCTGATCAGAAAAATCAGTCAACGCTTCTCCCTCATAAAACCACTCCATGTGCCTGTTTTGCCCTTTAGGTTTGAGGGGGCAGTCATGATTAAAGTCATACGGACCCTTGCAGTAAAAACAAAGTTTTCTTCTTCGTAAATCGTTCATTGTTTCTCGATCTAAAGGGGCTGCAAATTTCTTCTTTTGATCTGCATTATCAGCCTTCTTCGGATCTGATTTGTTCTCTGTGTAGGAGGTAGTAGGTTTCGAGCCAAATGGCTTAGGAGGTGTAGATAGCTCCATGCTGCGAGCTTTCCTCATGGCCTCCTGTAAAGTAGGTGGATCAAATGCTTTTATCCAACCTTTCATGGGCTCGAAAAGACCCTCAATGAACAATATGATCAGCCTTCTCTCTGAGATTCCTGTCACCATCACAGATAGTCTTTGGAACTCTCCAATGTATGATTCCAAGCTACCTAACTGTTTCAATTGTGCTAAATCTCTGAAGAATAGCTCAGGATCACGTCTATCAAATCTCTCTACCAGTCTATCAGTAAACTCCTGGTACGAGGTAATCCTGTCATGGTGAAGAGTAGCCATACCATGAATCCACCAATCATGTGCCACGCCATCAAGGTGAAGTGCTGCAAATCGAATGGCATCCTCCTCAGGCATGGGACGTAGTGTCAAGAATGTGTCAAGCTTACTGACCCAGGCACGTGCTGTAACTCTACCACTGCCATCAAAGTTCGCCAAAGTAAGCTTATTAGTAGCCTGTCTAAGATCATTCTGCTTGTGTCTAGGCCTCCTGTCATTCCTGCTTCTGGTGTGTTCTCTCTTTTAGCTCATGAATCTATTGAAGTTAAGGTGCTCCTTAACTCTCGGTGGCAATGCATCCCATTCATCATGCATAACCATGATGTTATCTGCAAAATTTATTTCACCACCTTGTTCAACTTCATCCTCTTCCTCAGTGTCATTTCTGGTAAAAGTAGGACATGTAGCCCTCTCAAAGGTGCGTGCTGGAGCTATGACTCTTTGAGGTTCTCTGTAAATACTGCCTTCATTATCTCGATCCAGATTCTGAGCTCTATTCATTGTCAAATTTTGGACATTTGTGCTGAGTTGTTGAAGAATAGTCGCCACCTGTTCTTGGCCTGCAACCATGCCTCTGAGCGCGTCTCTAGCTTCTCTGTCCTCATCGTCAAGATGATTCCTGCGAGATCCTTCAGCATCCCTGTCAGCCATGTTATCAAAGCCTAATTCTTCTTCCTGTTCGTCAAACGGAAAAGCTGAAAAAGGTTCAAAAGTACTTCTCTGCAAACCAGGACCCCTGCGTGAGTAGTACCTGTCAAACCTATTATGGTGAGGCCGCATAAAGATTGCTAACCCTGCAGGCTGGCAGGATCAGTGCTCTGATACCACTGTGATGAGCCCTGCTGGCTCTCTACTAAACCCCAATTTTTCTTTAGTCTTTTTAGTGTTATTTTAGTTTTTTAGAGAAAGTTTGATAGATAGAAGAGAAGGGGCGCACAGCATAAATGCTCATAAAATGAAAATTCGCACTATTTTCTTCAGAATGAAAGTATAGAAGACATTATTTAACTGTAACAAATAGATTGCAAATGATAAACATACCAGAATATCTCCAGATTATTTAATTAAAGAAATAAACCAGTTTGCCAACCGGAAATGGAGAAAACAGGCATATGTGGACGCCCAGCCTCCAGAAGCAACTTCTCCCACTCAAAAACTAGATACAATGAGATGATAATAGTAGCCGCCCATGATGAAGCTCAAGCAAGTGCCAAAAAGGAAGCGCCCTAGCTTCTGGCTTCACACGCCATCCTCCAGAAGGGCACAAAATTCAATGCAAATGTACGGCCAAGGAGAAAGTGATGTAGTAACACTGCTGAAACCACAGATTTGATGAAGGTGGCGCCTCTAGATGAAGTAACCCTCTTCTGTGCTGCCAATAATTGAATACTGAATAATAAACCTCTGATTTAAGCCTGTAGAACCTCTGAATGAAGCTCTCAACTGCACTGATTTGATTGATCTTTCACAATCTCAAGAGTGCTCAACACTGAAGAGGTATCGTTCTTCAATGGAAGATTGTTCAAACCCTGATCACAGGAGAATGCACAGGAAATAGCACAAGGCAAAGTCGAAATTGTCAAAAGGTGAGTTTCTCATTGCCAGAAATGCCCTTTTATGCAAAGGCACGAATCCCAAGAAAGATACGCCACTTTTGGATATTAAAATCTTTTAAATAATATTTAATTCATTTCAATAGTATATGAATTAAATACTTGGGCGCACTTTATCCATTTAAGTGATTAAAATATTAAATCACTTTTAAAGAATATTTAAGTGATTTAAAAATATAAAGTCAATTTGACTTTATAATTAAATATTAAATCAATTAATATTTAAATCACTTAAAAACCCATAACTCACTCAAAACACCATATAATCCTGTGCCGTCAGAAGCTGTCGACTCCTGCACTGCCAACGCCTGCTGTGAACCAGTCACTGGGCTCTGAAAACCAGAACGATCAAACTCTCCTAGAAAGTACCACTGACCCTCTAACCAATCCAGCTAGCCCACAAGGGTCCAATAAAGTGCTAACACACTGTTCCCGAGAACTGTCTAGAGAGGGGACATCACAGCATATATAAATATAGGTATATATATATTAATGCTTTGATGTATGTTAAATTAGAATGAAAAACTTAAGCCGCGGCTGAAGTACATGTGGAAGCATTAATAAAAGAATTTAAATTCTTTATTTTAACCACCTCCTTGAATTTCCTAAGCTGTGTGTATCTCTTAAAATAACACATTATTATTCTTGTACTATTTAGTCTTTCTTGCTCGAACCATAATGGCACCACACAAAAGTTGGAGGAGGTAACCGTTTATTAACTACTAATCCAAAGCAGTTCTCAATGATCACTGCATAATGTCTTCGGATTCCTTGCAAACCGTTTCATGCTCTTAGAATCTTTGATAGCTAACTAATCTTTTGTTTGGGGTAAAACCGATTCTGTTTTGGAACCGCATAACTGGCGGTAACTATTAGAGATCTTTTATTCCTCCTTGCAACCGTTTTGGTAACCGTTATGAGCTTGTTCTAAACAGAGCATATTTATATGCTAATGTTACATGCTTTGGGGGTTGGCTAATAATAACACCAGCTATTATATTGTGAAAGTCATTCCTTTAAATAGAGGTGAAGATAGTAGCTTCAGTAAACACAGATTTCTGAAAACTATTCAGACATAGGAAAGCAGGGAGTTTTCCAGTCAGTCTTGGTCGAACGTTCTGAGAAAAGTTTCTTTGAAGGAGTCCTCATTCCCAAGCCTCCTGAAGGGATTGCAATCAGTTGTCCTTGCAAGTTTAGAAACAGGCAGGTAACATGATACTGAGTTTTATATTTCATTGTTTTTGATGCTCCTGAAAAGATTGTTATGTTAACTTGTTTGCTACTTGTAAGCCGTTGTACCACGAACAAGCTCATATATGTTTCTCCGAGCTAGCTAGCTAAACTGATTCTTGCCAATGGTATTTATAATGACCCAGAAATGAGCTTAATAAATGAACTATCCAAGTCTTAGTAAATAAAAGCATAGTTCCAGGAGGAATTAAGAGACTTCTCCAATAGCGTGGGGAATAGAAAGAGTATATTGACAGGTTGCACGTGCTTTGTTCTTTCCTTCCACTATTCCTACTCCGCTATGAAAGAATGAGGAGAGCTTTCTAAAAAGCATTTAAAAGTTACTGTAGCAGTATGATTTTACTAAGAGTGACACCTTATTGTTCTTAAAATACTCTTGCTGTAGCATTATTTGATGTGGTTGCTATCAATCCAAAGCAATAAAACGTAGAAGAAATCTGCTTTCTTGAAATTTCCTATGCAACAGAGTAGCCTTCGGGTGAACAAAGAATGTGAACTTCCTTCCTTGTTGATTGAACCCATTTGCAACAAGAGCTCAAGAAGGGGCTCAAGTAACATATGGTGTTTTTGCTGGTCTTGAGGGCCATGTGTGAACCCAGTAAGGCTTGGGATTGGGAAGAAACTAAATCTTTATTATACAAGCTAAGCGTTTGATTTATAATGTAAGCAAATTTAGACTGAATGTCATAATATAGTAGATGTTAATGAGGCAAGAATGCCAAAGCCAAAAAGGGCAGAGTCTTTGTCTTCTTTTGTTAAATGAGATGTGAGTAGTTTAGTCTCTTGAAATGGTGATAGAGTGTTGATGCAAGTGTACCCAAACCTTTTTAGGGTTTTATGTTGAGTAGAACATCACCAATAGAGGTGTAAGAAAAAGAAGATTCTTTATTAATTTATGACCATAGAGGTCAAGATTAGTTGGCTATAATGGCAAGGAATGCTAGGAAGAACCACTAGGTGGAAAAACCTTGTACCTTATGACCTTGAACTAGTGGTAGGATCCAAGACCCGAGAGTTACACCAAGTAACATGGGGGTTCAAGAAAGGTCCTTTCTTTTGTCAACCAAGTTGAATCATGATAGAAAAACAAGTCATGTTGTGTTATGAATCTCTAGTAATGGTTTGATGGGTGAGACAGGTAGTTCCAGTATGCCCTAGGTCAGTAGCGTTTTCCAAGTCGAGTAGGGTGGGTGAACCACGACTATGCTCTAGAAGCGTTTGTACAGTTGTACAAAAACTATGGCCATAGTAAGTGCAAGATTCACTACTTGCATTTGTCAATTCACAGTGACCCAGTTGCTTAGCTAGCCAGAGTTGTCGTGTTTGGTTGGAGGGTATCTATAGTAGCAAGACAGTGTTAGTTAAGTAGGGCACAACACCAGGGCTCAGATGACAAACTGAGAGGGTTCCCAACAAACCTTTCATTGAAGGGTAGGACCACTTCCAGTCAGGAAGGTGAGTGAGGGATTGCTTAAGTCCAAGGTTGGAGGTAAAGCACCCGGATGATGCTCTCCCTCTTGTAGGTGGCATGCCAAGGCTTGGAAGATAGTAAGAATCAGATGAGGTTCTTTGACCCTATTCTCTCACAGTTCCATATTTAGCTTAGTCAACTAAATGTTGAAAAGATTTGTATCTTGTTTTTGATATTGGTGTTATCAGTGAAAAAGTGAAGATGCAACTTTTTTTATATGATTATGCAAATGAAATGCAGTAGCATAATGGTTTATGATTACATGTTTTTTTTTTTTTAATCATATTCACTTCTCTTGTTTATCTTTAACCTTTTGGTGAAAAATCTCGGTTAATCTGTGTCAGGAGATTGGTTGTTACAACTTTTCTAATTTGTAGCCAGCTCTGCACAATTAAAAGGAAAATTTCTTACTTGCGAGGACTCAAAGAGGATTTCTGCACCAATCAGTACTATGAACAACCCCTCCTCTGGGTATCCGTCCTCACCTTTGCCACATAAATGCGTTTCCCATCCTTGGTATGCACAACTTTTGATTTGTTGGAATCAGGTTCCTTCTCACTGACTATTTTATGTAATTCTTGCAGGACTATTTGTAAGGCTTTATCAACATTTGTAGAAATGCTTGTCATCCCTATTCCATGTTTTACCACGCAACCTTAATTTGTTTTCCTGGTAGAAAATGTCTGCCAAATGAATACAACTGTATGGAGTATTTGAGTGTTCACCAACTATGCATTTACCCACAGTGTTTTTTTAAAGATAGATGCATGATTTTATCCACTTTACCCTGCCATGACCTTTTGTATCTCCTGACCAGGTTGCACTATATTGTATCATAGTAAAGAGTTATATATGAGGAATAAGCAGATCAAAAGTAGAAAGTGATGCTGTAGAAATTATAGGTTGTTATGAGAGGAATCAGAAGACCAAAACTAGAAGGTGATACTGAGAAATTGTAAGCTGGAGAGGATATAGTTTCAATTTGCAACTATAGCTATATCATATATTTAAGAATGATCCAAACTAATTGTTTTTGTATCACTATACAAGCAAGTTTCTCTACTGTCTTTGAAGAGCATGTTCTAATACAATGAAACATACACAAATATAGTAACAATAGATTGGTCTATGTTTTTGACACAAGTTATGGTCGAGCAATCCTCTAATGCATTCCCAGGATGTGCTTCAAACACTCCTCATCTGATCGGGGAATGGACATAACAAGGATATGAACTGGTAAGTGGAAGTCCGATGAACTTATTTGACTATACGAAACCCTAACTACCATCTAGGTACCTAATTGATGAAAAGCAAGCCTTCAAAGATTCATATTGTGGGTAGCTTACAATCAAGGCAAATGTTTATTAGGATGTGAAAAGTTACAAAAGGGGAAGAGGAAAGAATCAAGACCACATTTAGTTGTGTAGAATATAGTATGGGTCTTGAATATGTTTTTTAGAATGACAATGATGTTGATAGTTTTTCATCCACAGGACGCTGTGGATGTTTAATGAATTATACAAATTTTAACTATAAATTTATAAGTATAACCAGTCATAAAACTGCAGAGATCATATTTTCAGCCTACCTCTAAATTCAGCATAGGTTTTATTGTTGCAAGTATGGCATTAAATTACCTGGTTTTCTTTGATTGGGATCCCACAAGATATCTGGAGGACAACACTCTTAACTGTAAGAATCTAGATGTTTCTTATATGGAAGAAAGATCAAGAATAATTCAAAGATCATAAATATTTATCAGAGAAAGACATAGGAAAGATATTAGAATTGGAACATAAACTCTTATTAATCTTTGTGCTTTGTACATGGCATACTCAAGAGAGAGAGATGTATGACTGTCTATCTTCCGCTAGCTATCTTTATGTAATAATGTATGATACTTGTGATGTCTGATATCTATTTTCTATGCTATTTGACCCCATACACACACAGTGCATCAGTGCATACATGCTTGTGGCATGCATGCTGCATGCACATGCGCACACACCACAATGCACATGCCCACACAGATGTATATGTAAGCACACATGCCCACACACACCCACACACCCACAAACACACATGCACATGCACACCCACACACGAAACTGGGAGGGATAACAAACCATTATGGAAGTTCAAATGATTGATCTTCCATTTGACTATTCACCTTCTAATGGCTAGGCTGAATGGCATCAGCTATGATGGTCATATAGGGGGTTCCACTCCCTCAAAGACAAAGGTAGTGACACCGTCAACACTAGGTAGTCTTGCACTTTGTTAGTGGACTCAAGCAATTTGGTCTGTAAGTGTGTACAACCCTGACAAATTCAATGATGAAGACAACATAAGGTTTGTTGCACATTTTGATGGCGACACATCCATTCTGCCCAGATTATATCACACCACTAGAAATGTGTGTGTGGCATTTGGTGGAGATGGATTGAGGATCTTTGACATTTTGTAACTACTAGAGAGTGTTTGGTCATAGTGTAGATCAAGAAACATGATTTGGAATTACCACAGGCCATAAGAATGGTATAGGTGGTATACCTGGACTTTTAGTTGGAGAATCCACCTAGATCATTCTGCTTCTA
Organism: Sequoia sempervirens; assembly: GCA_007258455.2. Lineage (NCBI taxonomy): Eukaryota > Viridiplantae > Streptophyta > Pinopsida > Cupressales > Cupressaceae > Sequoia > Sequoia sempervirens. Next base: position 24,093,299 of record VDFB02000003.1, read on the forward strand.
TGTTGAAAAGCCTGGAATGTGGTTCAAGGAGCTGGTTGGGTTTGGGTTAGTTTGTGTCATGGCATGCCCCAATTGTTGTTTTGGTGATTGTAGTTGTGGAATTTTTACTTGGATGTCTTGACCAAAGGAGTAAAGGAGTCTTATGGAACAACAAATTTGTTAGTAGAAACATACAGGTTTTAAAATAAAATTGTCAGTAAATGATAATGAGACCAACAAGGATAATGTCACCAGCTGCAATCCAAACTTTCTTATGAATCATGCCATGGATAAAGCAGAGCTGTTTGGTCCCATGAATGCAGAGGGCCTCAGAGTGGCCATTGCCAAAATAAGAAAATAACTGACATTAGAAAATCTGAATATCAAAGACAATGCAACTCATTGTTTTCAAATAATTTTTTTAAGAAATGTAAAAACTTTACTACTGTCATTGTCTCCAGCTTCCAGTATTCAAGGCACAGTTGTGCCTACTTTCAACTAAAAAATAATGATAAAGAAAATTTCAAAAATCAATTTCTATGTTCTGGTACTATATAATAACAAGATTTTGGAGTTTTGACTATTGTTACACATTAGTACGTTAGATTTTTTAAAATGAAAGACACTAATACATTGAGATGTCGGTAAATCTGATGAGAATTTGATTTCATTATCTAACCTATAGAGCAAAGGATATCAGATCCTCAAACTACACTAATGTCAATGGTGTGAACTTATCCTTATATGTAGGAATGGATTGATCATGTTGCTACGTCTAATTTGTGGCTAGATATCCTATTCCTCATCTATAGTAGTGTATGGGTCCAGAGTTTTAATGAATACTAAAGATGCTCCACTTTGCGTAGATGCAAACTAACAATGTTATGAGAGAATGATCTAGAACTGCTATGGGGAACTTATTTGTTGACTTGAAATTTACATTTTGTTCATGCACAAACTATGATATGAACCAAGTGAGAAGTGCAACCAGAGTTTGCACAAATAAAGGCATCCTTTAGTAGTAGTAAACCTTTGCGGTATATTATTGTTCTATACAATTTGAAAACAAATCAATAAAATTTAATTTTGTAAGAATTTGATAGCATTATGCACTATAATTAGTGTAAAATTAACCAAATACAGAGGAAAACAAGGGTTGCATTGCAGCTGCAGTCCCTGCCTAAAACTGCAAACAAATTGACTATTGCATAATACACAACTGGGATTAGTGGTATAAAGAGACTAGCACATGTTAAGATTCCATATGTGAATAGTGCAAGTATATACATGGCACCAAAGAATATTGCATCAGTACAAATATCTCATCACCTAGTGCAGCAAAACAACCATATTTGAGCTATGTTCCACGGCGTTTCGGGGACGGGGATGGGGGGATGGCAGGGGATGCGTTTCCGGGATGTTTCCTTGGGGGCCATTTTTAGGGGACGACAACATACAATATATATATATATATTTCAAAATTTATTAGTATATTATAGAGAGAGAGAGGGAAAGAGAGAGATATGTCAATAAATTAATAATTGATAACAACAATGTCAATATGTAAATAAATTGTGAGAGCAATAGTATAACAGCATAATAAATGTTATTAAACTTATTATTGTAGCCAATGATCCGGGTATGTTTGTATTTCATTGGGAATCAATATAAATTAGATTTTGAAGGAAATGTCTGCTGCTGTAATCAAATCAGACTTCTATCAGACCTGTAATGCAATGTATTCAGACTTTATATAGTGCAAATAAAATCAGATTTGAGGTTGAATGTTTCATATTTGTTGATGTTATGATAGCAGTTATCATTTCTATGTTTTATGCAAATGATTTGGCATTAAAATTCAATCAAACACAAGCATAAACATTCAGAAATCAGAACTCAGTCACTTTGCATGCCAAGTGTTTGACAAAATGTCAGACAACCCAAACTCAAAAATCACCTTAGAAAGGAGGACGAAATATTTAAAAGATCAATTTTAAAAATATTTTTTTAACCTAGGAAGCTCCCTGTCCGTGGGGGACAACTAGCTGTCCCCAGTACGTTGAGGGACATTTCCAACGTTCCCCAGCCGTACTGGGGACGGGGAAACGTCCCCAAAGGGAAATTGACGTTTCCTCCCGTTTCCTGCTAGTTGGGTTGTTTCAGGGATGGCTGGGGGACGTCCCCTTTGCGTCCCCCCGTCTGAGGGACGGCAGGGGATGGGGACAATGGGTTTTGGAGCAAGGGATGTGTCTCTGTTAACATAGCAAGGATCAAATTCTCATCTTCTGCAAGGAGCGAATCCTCGGAAAAAAGAGTAGAATAAAACTGTCCAGCCTCACAAGACAAAGCCTGCAAAGAAGAAATACGGATCCCATCCATATTAACTAGAGAGGAAATGCAACTTCTATTGTGACAGGCCTGCATAGAATGATGGAGAAAGCAGTATTCCTGTCCCCTTCTTGAAGCCAATCAATCTGAGCCTTTTGCTTCCAAAAAATCTCCTCTCAAAGCTCCCATTCTACCACAACTCTCGCACCATGGGCTTCCGCTTGACCCAGAGCATTCGAGAAACGAAAATCCCGAATTTGGCGAGTAATCACATCAAGTCTTTCCTGAGCACTCTTCTTCATAACCTTAAAATTTATAAAACTCATCCTATTCCATCTCTTAAGGTGAAATTTAACATACTGAAGTTTCTTAACAAAAGTGTACATAGTTGTACCATAAGCAAGGCTACCATCATGCCACCACTGAGCCATAATATCATGCAAAGAGGACTCTTGAAGCCACATAAGCTGAAACTTAAAGGGAGGATTCTTGGGAGCAGCAAAATGAGACACTGAAAGTTTAATAGGCCAATAATCAGAACCCCTCCAATCAAGAATCTCAGAATATGTAACCAATCTACCTCCCACCCAAAAACATGAAACAAGAAATCAATCCAACCTTTCCTAGATCGCTTCCTCTCCACTCTGTCTATTATTCCAAGTGAAAATTCCATTAGAAGGCTTAACATCATTTAAAGCAAACAAATCCACATTCTCTCGAAAAAGAGCAGTAGTAGGCCCAAGCCGAGGCAACCCCCCTCTTTTCTCCTCTAAGTTCAACACAGAATTAAAATCACCAGTTAAGATCCAAGGAAGGTATGAAGCACATGATCTAACATACCTTATATAAGCCCAAAGCTGAATTTTTCCACGAATATCAATCGGGGCATAAACATTAGTAACCAAAATGGACTCACCTGTTTCCAAAGAATAGGCAGCCATTGAAATAGTAGAATGACTAGAAATCCACCAAAGGGGAGCAATCTTTCTAGGATCCCAAAAAAGAGCCAAACCCCCAGAACTCCCCTGAGAACCAATACACTAACACTGACCAAAATACCAGATACAAGAAGCACTCTGAAGCATACAATCAATTGAAAGTTTAGTCTCTTGAACACAAAAAATGTCTGGAGAATGGACAACAACCAAATCATGAATAGCCTTTTGATGGGGGGTGCTATTCAACCCCCTTACATTCCATGAGAGAACAATCATAGAGGTGATAGTGAAAAGTGGACATCAATGGGTTTAATAGACACAGATTCCACCAACAACTCACCAGTACGCTTAATCTTCTCAAGATCCTTCTTGCGGCCACTTTTAGAAGAGTGCGCAGGCAGTCCCTCTAGAATCGTGCGTTGTTGCACCCCCAAGGCTAAAGAAGACCCCTTGCTCTTGCTAGAAACTAGCCCCTCCTTCACCAAATCTGTCAAAACAATATCATCATCATCATCCTGCATATGATCATTCATAGTTACCAAATTATCCTGCATACCCTAAGATAACTGAATATGGTGACCGTATCCTTGTCCCTGCCCCACAACACAACCCATACCAACAACATCAGAAGGCACATCCGACGGGATTCCTTCCTCCAAGGTTGAAGTGTTCAACACCTCCAACCGATTAAAGTCCTCTTCATTCTTCCTGTCCTTGAACAATCTCTTCTGACCACAACCCTTAGCCCGCTTGACCGAAACAAATCCATCTTTATCCAGTTCACTTTCCATCATAGACAATTTCTTTTTATCCTCCCTAACAACTTTTGGAGCCAAAGACGGGGGAGATGAACTAAAAGGCTAAACCTTATTAATCCTAGGACATTGCTTCTGAAGATGTCCATACTCATGACAAATTCGACAACGAAAAGGAAGGGACTCATAATGAAGTTGTTGAATCCAAGACAAAGAACCCAAATTTTTTTCCAAAGAATCCGACAAGGGATTATTCAAATCAACCTCCACACAAATCCGAGCAAAAGAAATAACCTTTCTTTCAAGGGTTTGTTGAGCAACTGCAACAGGCTTACCAAGAAGAGCCACAATTCGCTATAAAATATCTTCTCTCCAAAACTCCAGAGGAAGCTGTGACAAACAGACCCAGACATGAACGCTTGACGACAACTCTTCAGCTGTGTTAAAACCCATATGCCAGGGTTTTATAAACAATCTTATATGATTATAAAAGTAGGGTCCTTCAAAAACCCAATTCCTATCAGCCATATTGGAAAAAACAACCACAAAATAGTTGTTTGCAGCCACCATTAACTCCATGTTGCCCTCAACCTGCCACGTATGCCTAATCCAAGTATGCAAAGCCGACAGAGGAATATGGATCCAAAGAAATTTGCAGATTAAAGCATGTCTACTCCAATAAGACACATCCTCAGCCACAAATTCTAGAGAAAGAACCAAGACAAGATGATCCTAACTGTTGGGCAAACAACCATTCACTTTCTTCAGTTTAGGGCCCTCTCCCACATAAAATGACTCAGAATGTTGAGCTTTCACACCCGATGAGGAGCCATTAAGAAAAAAATCACCACCACCAGCTAGCACCAAACTCGTAGAAATCTGGTTCTCTGCCATACCCTCACCTCAAAAAATTAAGAAAAACCTCAACACGAGGGCACACTATGCACAACCAACAATCAGCCAAAACCCCACATGACACAGCACCGTCACTGCCCCACAAAGAGAAACCAATCACATTGAAAATAAACAAGGCCCCAACCCAACCCCACACTACGCAGTTTGCATGGTTTTCTGGTTCCTTCTTTCACCGGGGAAGGAGGTTGAAAAACACAAGAGATGAGGAAAAATATTCATTGGTCTCCCCCGAAGACTAGTTGGTATAAGCTCAACTTTGACAAGGCTTCTCGAGGAAACCCAGGTGTCTCAGGAGCTGGATGCATCATCAAATATTGGAATAGCAAGGTCATGGGCAAGCTGGCTGAGCCTCTTCCGGAGGGGACAAATAATGTGGCTGAAATGCAAGCCGTGATTCTTGGCTTGAATTTGTGTCAGGATCTAAAGCTGAAGAATCTAGTCATCGAAGGTGATTCCTCATTGGTAGTCAACACACTTATATTGTGTAAGATGATTAATTGGAAGTTGGCAGCTAGATTGGAAGTGGCTCTGGGTCTAATGGATAGTTTTGATTTGGTGTCACTAAATCACATCCTTCGCGAAGGTAACTCCAAGGCAGATTTGCTATCCAACATGGGGGAAAATGGTAACACAATAAAAGAAATGGCGAATTGAATTCTCTATGGGGATTTAATGGGCAGAAGGGAGGGTGCATTTCCACACATACTGTTGTGGAAAGGATAGGGCTTTTCTTGGCAATGGACTAGTATCTAAAAGGGGTGGCAATTATGTTTGGTTACTTTAGCTGGCGCACCATACTTGCTATCTTGGAGGTGGCGATAAGTCTGGGGACGTTCAATTGGACAAGTTGATGTGGAGTTAGCCAAGTCGACGTGGGAAGTAAGTGACATAAATGGTATAAGTAATACATTATTTCTAGTATTATTATTTATATTATAATAAGTAATACATTATTTATTATTATTTTATATTAAGATTATTGATATTATATATTATAATAAT
>VDFB02000003.1:24099315-24130740 GCA_007258455.2 Sequoia sempervirens
CTCCCACCCTACCTAGCTAAGTCCCTCTCACTCCAACCCCTTCTCTCCCACTCCCTCTCTCTTAAACTCTCACTTCCACCCCCCCCCCTCTCTCTCTCTCTCAAAATTCTCCATCCCTCTAAAAACATACATAAATACATACATACAAGCATAATACATATGTACATACAATCCTACATATATACAAGCATACATGTACATGTGTAGATACAATCTTACATACAAGTAGGCATACATACAATATACATGCATACATACATACATACATACATGACATACAAGCATACATGTGCATACAAACATACAAATATATAAACATACATCCAATAGAGTAGCATTTAACATAAAGCAAGACATAACGCGAACGTGTTATACCATGCTCGTGCTATGTCTTGCTAGACATGCTCCCCACAAACGAAAAAAACCATGTCAAAACTGAGATATAATGCACGTGCGTTATATCTTGCTTTGGAAATCCCCAAGCCTTGGGATTGGTATTTGCCTTGGAATACCAACCCAAAGGCTTGGAGGGCATTCCCAACGACCAAAGATGTGTTTTTGCAAATTCTACAATATTTCGCATAATCAGGTTCGTGCTCACCGTCAGGATTGCACTTGGTTCAATATCAAACGAATCGAACATCAAGGTAATGTTAGGCTCTCTCTTAGCTATCCAACAATGTAATTTTTTTCACTTTCTGACAATGTTAAACCTTTCATCCATAATTTCTTTTGTTTGTATATCTCTTTTTTGGCAAAACACAACGTTTGGTGTTTTTTCGTTACAAATTAACTGTTCATCGAAATTTCAAATAAATTACATTTTTAGAAACTAGGCTTCATTCTACAAATTTTATTTAAAAAATAAAATAAAAAATCAATTAGTTTCCAAAATTTGTAGGGGTAGCACGACCCAAATTTTGTTTTTCAAGAAGTGTCCACTTCGAAAATTAGTAAAAAATAAAATATTCATTAAAAAATTATCAAAAAAATCGTGCATAAACTACATACTGTTAGCTAACTTTTGACCATAGTGATTTTAAAAATACTAAGAAAAAGTTCACCGTATGAGGGTTGTACAAGAGTTGTTATGTTATGTTTTTTTGACAAAAACAACACCAATTTGTGTACGTCCCTCGTTTGAACCCCTTAATCTCAACCATTTTCAAAATAAATTAGTAGTTTAGAAAGTAGACTAAGAGCACTTTGATCCTTCTTTTTGTTCCATCTAAAATTTTTGAGTGTAACTATCCTCAATTTCACGTCCAAGGTCAGTATTTCTTGATTTCAGAAAAAAAGTGGCCACTTAAGCCCCCTTTCTGGGAGCCATCTTGGTGCACTTACCCTTAAAGTTAGGGTTAATATTCAATGAGGATTAGGGTTAGGGTTCAATTAGGGTCAAGGATCAATTACAATTATAGTTAGGGTTAGGGTTTAATCAGGGCTAGGGTTCTATATCTAATTGTAACACAAATCTTAATATTAACCTTAAATATAACCCTAACCCTAACTATATTCTTAACCAGACTAACCCTAGCCCTTAACCTAACCTTAACCCTAACCCTAATTTGAACCCTAAATCTAACAATAATTTTATATCTAACTATAACCCTAAGCTTAACCTTAAACCTAACCCTAACCCTAAACATAACCCTAATTGTAACCTTAATCTATCTCTAATTATAATCTAAACCCTAATCTTAACCCTACATGTAATCCTAACACTAACCATAAGTGTAATCTTAAACCTAACACTAATCTTAACCCAAATTCTAACCCTAAGCCTAACCCTATCCCTAATTGCAACCCTTACCATAATCCTCAAACTAACCCTAATCCTAATCCTAACCGTAACCCTAACCCTGACCCTAATACTAATCCTAACCCTAAACTTAATGCTAACCTTATCCCCAAATCAAACCCTAATTCTATCGCTAACCCTGACCATAACCCTAATATTGATCTTAATCTTAATCCTAACCCTAACCCTAATCCTATCTCTAATCTTAACATTAACCCTACCCCTCATCCTGGTTTTATCTCTAATATTAACCCTAACCATCACCCTAATGCTAATCCTAACACTAACCCTAACCCTAATGCTAACCCAACCCTAATTCTAAGTCTACCTCTAAACATAAACCTATCCCTAATCCTAAACATAAACCTAACCCTAATCCTAATACTAACACTAATCGCAACCCTAATACAAATGCTAACACCAACCCTAATCCTAATTATATCTCCAACCCTAACCCAAACCCTAACCTAAATCCTAATACTAACACTAACCCCATGCTAATCCTAATTCTTTCTCTAACCCTAACCCTAACCTTAATACTAATTCTAACCCCAACCCTAATCCTAATTCTATCTCTAACCCTAACCCTAACCCTATCCTTAATCTTAACCCTAACCCTAATCCTAACCCTAACCTTAACATTAATTCTATCTTTAATACTAACCCTTACCCTAATCGTACTCCTAATCCTAATCTTAACCTTAACCCCTAATTTATAACACTAACCCTAACCTTAACCCTAACCCTAATCTCTAACCCTAACACTAACCCCAATACTAACCCTAACTCTATCTCTAATCCTAACCATAACCATAACCCTATCCTTAATCCTAATATTATCTCTAATCCTAACCCTAACCCTAATTGTGATGATAAGCCCAACCTGAATTCTAATTCTATCTTTGATTGTAATCATGACCCTAACCCTAACCTTAACCCTATCGTAACCCTAACCCTAATAATTTTGTCTTCCATGTCGCATTGTGAATGCTACTAGCATATATATATTATTTATTAATAATATAATAAAAACACTGAGATATCCTTCTCGGGGCATATATTGCACTTTTATGTGAGTAATTGATCAAATTAAATAGACACCTTGAGAAGGATATCTCTCGGTGTTTTTATATATATTATTAATAAATAAAATATATATGCTAGTTATATAAAAAATAAATTACAAATTAATATATAAATAATCAAAATATATTTAATAACATTATTAGTATAATAATTATGTTATATATTATTATTTATTATATAAATATATTATTAATATTGATATATAATAATTCACTACTATGTTAGTAATATTACATTATTAAGATGCTTTAGCCAATCGATCTACGACCTATTATTTATATAGATTACTCATATAGATTATTATTATATATATTACTATATTAATTGAATCATGATATAATATTTTATTATAAATCTATTTATTTATTATTTATTATATATCATAAATAATAATAAAAATGATATATTATTATAATATATAATATCAATAATCTTAATATAAAATAATAATAAATAATGTATTACTTATTATAATATAAATAATAATACTAGAAATAATGTATTACTTATACCATTTATGTCGCTTACTTCCCACGTCGACTTGGCTAACTCCACATCAACTTGTCCAATTGAACGTCCCCAGACTTATCGCCACCTCCAAGATAGCAAGTATGGTGCGCCAGCTAAAGTAACCAAACATAATTGCCACCCCTTTTAGATACTAGTCCATTGCCAAGAAAAGCCCTGTCCTTTCCACAACAGTATGCGTGGAAATGCACCCTCCCTTCTGCCCATTAAATCCCCATAGAGAATTCAATTCGCCATTTCTTTTATTGTGTTACCATTTGCCCCCATGTTGGATAGCAAATCTGCCTTGGAGTTACCTTCGCGAAGGATGTGATTTAGTGACACCAAATCAAAACTATCCATTAGACCCAGAGCCACTTCCAATCTAGCTGCCAACTTCCAATTAATCATCTTACACAATATAAGTGTGTTGACTACCAATGAGGAATCACCTTCGATGACTAGATTCTTCAACTTTAGATCCTGACACAGATTCAAGCCAAGAATCACAGCTTGCATTTCAGCCACATTATTTGTCCCCTCCGGAAGAGGCTCAGCCAGCTTGCCCATGACCTTGCTATTCCAATATTTGATGATGCATCCAGCTCCTGAGACGCCTGGGTTTCCTCGAGAAGCCTTGTCAAAGTTGAGCTTATACCAACTAGTCTTCGGGGGAGACCAATGAATATTTTTCCTCATCTCTTGTGTTTTTCAACCTCCTTCCCCGGTGAAAGAAGGAACCAGAAAACCATGCAAACTGCGTAGTGTGGGGTTGGGTTGGGGCCTTGTTTATTTTCAATGTGATTGGTTTCTCTTTGTGGGGCAATGACGGTGCTGTGTCATGTGGGGTTTTGGCTGATTGTTGGTTGTGCATAGTGTGCCCTCGTGTTGAGGTTTTTCTTAATTTTTTGAGGTGAGGGTATGGCAAAGAACCAGATTTCTACGAGTTTGGTGCTAGCTGGTGGTGGTGATGTTTTTCTTAATGGCTCCTCATCGGGTGTGAAAGCTCAACATTCTGAGTCATTTTATGTGGGAGAGGGCCCTAAACTGAAGAAAGTGAATGGTTGTTTGCCCAACAGTTAGGATCATCTTGTCTTGGTTCTTTCTCTAGAATTTGTGGCTGAGGATGTGTCTTATTGGAGTAGACATGCTTTAATCTGCAAATTTCTTTAGATCCATATTCCTCTGCCGGCTTTGCATACTTGGATTAGGCATACGTGGCAGGTTGAGGGCGACATGGAGTTAATGGTGGCTGCAAACAACTATTTTGTGGTTGTTTTTTCCAATATGGCTGATAGGAATTGGGTTTTTGAAGGACCCTACTTTTATAATCATATAAGATTGTTTATAAAACCCTGGCATATGGGTTTTAACACAGCTGAAGAGTTGTCGTCAAGGGTTCATGTCTGGGTCTGTTTGTCACAGCTTCCTCTGGAGTTTTGGAGAGAAGATATTTTATAGCGAATTGTGGCTCTTCTTGGTAAGCCTGTTGCAGTTGCTCAACAAACCCTTGAAAGAAAGGTTATTTCTTTTGCTCGGATTTGTGTGGAGGTTGATTTGAATAATCCCTTGTCGGATTCTTTGGAAAAATTTTGGGTTCTTTGTCTTGGATTCAACAACTTCATTATGAGTCCCTTCCTTTTCGTTGTCGAATTTGTCATGAGTATGGACATCTTCAGAAGCAATGTCCTAGGATTAATAAGGTTTAGCCTTTTAGTTCATCTCCCCCGTCTTTGGCTCCAAAAGTTGTTAGGGAGGATAAAAAGAAATTGTCTATGATGGAAAGTGAACTGGATAAAGATGGATTTGTTTCGGTCAAGCGGGCTAAGGGTCGTGGTCAGAAGAGATTGTTCAAGGACAGGAAGAATGAAGAGGACTTTAATCGGTTGGAGGTGTTGAACACTTCAACCTTGGAGGAAGGAATCCCGTCGGATGTGCCTTCTGATGTTGTTGGTATGGGTTGTGTTGTGGGGCAGGGACAAGGATACGGTCACCATATTCAGTTATCTCAGGGTATGCAGGATAATTTGGTAACTATGAATGATCATATGCAGGATGATGATGATGATATTGTTTTGACAGATTTGGTGAAGGAGGGGCTAGTTTCTGGCAAGAGCAAGGGGTCTTCTTTAGCCTTGGGGGTGCAACAACGCACGATTCTAGAGGGACTGCCTACGCACTCTTCTAAAAGTGGCCGCAAGAAGGATCTTGAGAAGATTAAGCGTACTGGTGAGTTGTTGGTGGAATCTGTGTCTATTAAACCCATTGATGTCCACTTTTCACTATCACCTCTATGATTGTTCTCTCATGGAATGTAAGGGGGTTGAATAGCACCCCCCATCAAAAGGCTATTCATGATTTGGTTGTTGTCCATTCTCCGGACATTTTTTGTGTTCAAGAGACTAAACTTTCAATTGATTGTATGCTTCAGAGTGCTTCTTGTATCTGGTATTTTGGTCAGTGTTAGTGTATTGGTTCTCAGGGGAGTTCTGGGGGTTTGGCTCTTTTTTGGGATCCTAGAAAGATTGCTCCCCTTTGGTGGATTTCTAGTCATTCTACTATTTCAATGGCTGCCTATTCTTTGGAAACAGGTGAGTCCATTTTGGTTACTAATGTTTATGCCCCGATTGATATTCGTGGAAAAATTCGGCTTTGGGCTTATATAAGGTATGTTAGATCATGTGCTTCATACCTTCCTTGGATCTTAACTGGTGATTTTAATTCTGTGTTGAACTTAGAGGAGAAAAGAGGGGGGTTGCCTCGGCTTGGGCCTACTACTGCTCTTTTTCGAGAGAATGTGGATTTGTTTGCTTTAAATGATGTTAAGCCTTCTAATGGAATTTTCACTTGGAATAATAGACAGAGTGGAGAGGAAGCGATCTAGGAAAGGTTGGATTGATTTCTTGTTTCATGTTTTTGGGTGGGAGGTAGATTGGTTACATATTCTGAGATTCTTGATTGGAGGGGTTCTGATTATTGGCCTATTAAACTTTCAGTGTCTCATTTTGCTGCTCCCAAGAATCCTCCCTTTAAGTTTCAGCTTATGTGGCTTCGAGAGTCCTCTTTGCATGATATTATGGCTCAGTGGTGGCATGATGGTAGCCTTGCTTATGGTACAACTATGTACACTTTTGTTAAGAAACTTCAGTATGTTAAATTTCACCTTAAGAGATGGAATAGGATGAGTTTTATAAATTTTAAGGTTATGAAGAAGAGTGCTCAGGAAAGACTTGATGTGATTACTCGCCAAATTCGGGATTTTCGTTTCTCGGATGCTCTGGGTCAAGCGGAAGCCCAGGGTGCGAGAGTTGTGGTAGAATGGGAGCTTTGAGAGGAGATTTTTTGGAAGCAAAAGGCTCAGATTGATTGGCTTCAAGAAGGGGACAAGAATACTGCTTTCTCCATCATTCTATGCAGGCCTGTCACAATAGAAGTTGCATTTCCTCTCTAGTTAATATGGATGGGATCCGTATTTCTTCTTTGCAGGCTTTGTCTTGTGAGGCTGGACAGTTTTATTCTACTCTTTTTTCTGAGGATTCGCTCCTTGCAGAAGATGAGAATTTGATCCTTGCTATGTTAACAGAGACACATCCCTTGCTCCAAAACCCATTGTCCCCATCCCCTGCCGTCCCTCAGACGGGGGGACGCAAAGGGGACGTCCCCCAGCCATCCCCGAAACAACCCAACTAGCAGGAAACGGGAGGAAACGTCAATTTCCCTTTGGGGACGTTTCCTCGTCCCCGGTACGGCTGGGGAACGTTGGAAATGTCCCTCAACGTACTGGGGACAGCTAGTTGTCCCCCACGGACAGGGAGCTTCCTAGGTTAAAAAAATATTTTAAAAATTGATCTTTTAAATATTTCGTCCTCCTTTCTAAGGTGATTTTTGAGTTTGGGTTGTCTGACATTTTGTCAAACACTTGGCATGCAAAGTGACTGAGTTCTGATTTCTGAATGTTTATGCTTGTGTTTGATTGAATTTTAATGCCAAATCATTTGCATAAAACATAGAAATGATAACTGCTATCATAACATCAACAAATATGAAACATTCAACCTCAAATCTGATTTTATTTGCACTATATAAAGTCTGAATACATTGCATTACAGGTCTGATAGAAGTCTGATTTGATTACAGCAGCAGACATTTCCTTCAAAATCTAATTTATATTGATTCCCAATGAAATACAAACATACCCGGATCATTGGCTACAATAATAAGTTTAATAACATTTATTATGCTGTTATACTATTGCTCTCACAATTTATTTACATATTGACATTGTTGTTATCAATTATTAATTTATTGACATATCTCTCTCTTTCCCTCTCTCTCTCTATAATATACTAATAAATTTTGAAATATATATATATTGTATGTTGTCGTCCCCTAAAAATGGCCCCCAAGGAAACATCCCGGAAACGCATCCCCTGCCATCCCCCCATCCCCGTCCCCGAAACGCCGTGGAACATAGCTCAAATATGGTTGTTTTGCTGCACTAGGTGATGAGATATTTGTACTGATGCAATATTCTTTGGTGCCATGTATATACTTGCACTATTCACATATGGAATCTTAACATGTGCTAGTCTCTTTATACCACTAATCCCAGTTGTGTATTATGCAATAGTCAATTTGTTTGCAGTTTTAGGCAGGGACTGCAGCTGCAATGCAACCCTTGTTTTCCTCTGTATTTGGTTAATTTTACACTAATTATAGTGCATAATGCTATCAAATTCTTACAAAATTAAATTTTATTGATTTGTTTTCAAATTGTATAGAACAATAATATACCACAAAGGTTTACTACTACTAAAGGATGCCTTTATTTGTGCAAACTCTGGTTGCACTTCTCACTTGGTTCATATCATAGTTTGTGCATGAACAAAATGTAAATTTCAAGTCAACAAATAAGTTCCCCATGGCAGTTCTAGATCATTCTCTCATAACATTGTTGGTTTGCATCTACGCAAAGTGGAGCATCTTTAGTATTCATTAAAACTCTGGACCCATACACTACTATGGATGAGGAATAGGATATCTAGCCACAAATTAGACGTAGCAACATGATCAATCCATTCCTACATATAAGGATAAGTTCACACCATTGACATTAGTGTAGTTTGAGGATCTGATATCCTTTGCTCTATAGGTTAGATAATGAAATCAAATTCTCATCAGATTTACCGACATCTCAATGTATTAGTGTCTTTCATTTTAAAAAATCTAACGTACTAATGTGTAACAATAGTCAAAACTCCAAAATCTTGTTATTATATAGTACCAGAACATAGAAATTGATTTTTGAAATTTTCTTTATCATTATTTTTTAGTTGAAAGTAGGCACAACTGTGCCTTGAATACTGGAAGCTGGAGACAATGACAGTAGTAAAGTTTTTACATTTCTTAAAAAAATTATTTGAAAACAATGAGTTGCATTGTCTTTGATATTCAGATTTTCTAATGTCAGTTATTTTCTTATTTTGGCAATGGCCACTCTGAGGCCCTCTGCATTCATGGGACCAAACAGCTCTGCTTTATCCATGGCATGATTCATAAGAAAGTTTGGATTGCAGCTGGTGACATTATCCTTGTTGGTCTCATTATCATTTACTGACAATTTTATTTTAAAACCTGTATGTTTCTACTAACAAATTTGTTGTTCCATAAGACTCCTTTACTCCTTTGGTCAAGACATCCAAGTAAAAATTCCACAACTACAATCACCAAAACAACAATTGGGGCATGCCATGACACAAACTAACCCAAACCCAACCAGCTCCTTGAACCACATTCCAGGCTTTTCAACATAGAAGCAGAATGATCTAGGTGGATTCTCCAACTAAAAGTCCAGGTATACCACCTATACCATTCTTATGGCCTGTGGTAATTCCAAATCATGTTTCTTGATCTACACTATGACCAAACACTCTCTAGTAGTTACAAAATGTCAAAGATCCTCAATCCATCTCCACCAAATGCCACACACACATTTCTAGTGGTGTGATATAATCTGGGCAGAATGGATGTGTCGCCATCAAAATGTGCAACAAACCTTATGTTGTCTTCATCATTGAATTTGTCAGGGTTGTACACACTTACAGACCAAATTGCTTGAGTCCACTAACAAAGTGCAAGACTACCTAGTGTTGACGGTGTCACTACCTTTGTCTTTGAGGGAGTGGAACCCCCTATATGACCATCATAGCTGATGCCATTCAGCCTAGCCATTAGAAGGTGAATAGTCAAATGGAAGATCAATCATTTGAACTTCCATAATGGTTTGTTATCCCTCCCAGTTTCGTGTGTGGGTGTGCATGTGCATGTGTGTTTGTGGGTGTGTGGGTGTGTGTGGGCATGTGTGCTTACATATACATCTGTGTGGGCATGTGCATTGTGGTGTGTGTGCATGTGCATGCAGCATGCATGCCACAAGCATGTATGCACTGATGCACTGTGTGTGTATGGGGTCAAATAGCATAGAAAATAGATATCAGACATCACAAGTATCATACATTATTACATAAAGATAGCTAGCGGAAGATAGACAGTCATACATCTCTCTCTCTTGAGTATGCCATGTACAAAGCACAAAGATTAATAAGAGTTTATGTTCCAATTCTAATATCTTTCCTATGTCTTTCTCTGATAAATATTTATGATCTTTGAATTATTCTTGATCTTTCTTCCATATAAGAAACATCTAGATTCTTACAGTTAAGAGTGTTGTCCTCCAGATATCTTGTGGGATCCCAATCAAAGAAAACCAGGTAATTTAATGCCATACTTGCAACAATAAAACCTATGCTGAATTTAGAGGTAGGCTGAAAATATGATCTCTGCAGTTTTATGACTGGTTATACTTATAAATTTATAGTTAAAATTTGTATAATTCATTAAACATCCACAGCGTCCTGTGGATGAAAAACTATCAACATCATTGTCATTCTAAAAAACATATTCAAGACCCATACTATATTCTACACAACTAAATGTGGTCTTGATTCTTTCCTCTTCCCCTTTTGTAACTTTTCACATCCTAATAAACATTTGCCTTGATTGTAAGCTACCCACAATATGAATCTTTGAAGGCTTGCTTTTCATCAATTAGGTACCTAGATGGTAGTTAGGGTTTCGTATAGTCAAATAAGTTCATCGGACTTCCACTTACCAGTTCATATCCTTGTTATGTCCATTCCCCGATCAGATGAGGAGTGTTTGAAGCACATCCTGGGAATGCATTAGAGGATTGCTCGACCATAACTTGTGTCAAAAACATAGACCAATCGATTGTTACTATATTTGTGTATGTTTCATTGTATTAGAACATGCTCTTCAAAGACAGTAGAGAAACTTGCTTGTATAGTGATACAAAAACAATTAGTTTGGATCATTCTTAAATATATGATATAGCTATAGTTGCAAATTGAAACTATATCCTCTCCAGCTTACAATTTCTCAGTATCACCTTCTAGTTTTGGTCTTCTGATTCCTCTCATAACAACCTATAATTTCTACAGCATCACTTTCTACTTTTGATCTGCTTATTCCTCATATATAACTCTTTACTATGATACAATATAGTGCAACCTGGTCAGGAGATACAAAAGGTCATGGCAGGGTAAAGTGGATAAAATCATGCATCTATCTTTAAAAAAACACTGTGGGTAAATGCATAGTTGGTGAACACTCAAATACTCCATACAGTTGTATTCATTTGGCAGACATTTTCTACCAGGAAAACAAATTAAGGTTGCGTGGTAAAACATGGAATAGGGATGACAAGCATTTCTACAAATGTTGATAAAGCCTTACAAATAGTCCTGCAAGAATTACATAAAATAGTCAGTGAGAAGGAACCTGATTCCAACAAATCAAAAGTTGTGCATACCAAGGATGGGAAACGCATTTATGTGGCAAAGGTGAGGACAGATACCCAGAGGAGGGGTTGTTCATAGTACTGATTGGTGCAGAAATCCTCTTTGAGTCCTCGCAAGTAAGAAATTTTCCTTTTAATTGTGCAGAGCTGGCTACAAATTAGAAAAGTTGTAACAACCAATCTCCTGACACAGATTAACCGAGATTTTTCACCAAAAGGTTAAAGATAAACAAGAGAAGTGAATATGATTAAAAAAAAAAAAACATGTAATCATAAACCATTATGCTACTGCATTTCATTTGCATAATCATATAAAAAAAGTTGCATCTTCACTTTTTAACTGATAACACCAATATCAAAAACAAGATACAAATCTTTTCAACATTTAGTTGACTAAGCTAAATATGGAACTGTGAGAGAATAGGGTCAAAGAACCTCATCTGATTCTTACTATCTTCCAAGCCTTGGCATGCCACCTACAAGAGGGAGAGCATCATCCGGGTGCTTTACCTCCAACCTTGGACTTAAGCAATCCCTCACTCACCTTCCTGACTGGAAGTGGTCCTACCCTTCAATGAAAGGTTTGTTGGGAACCCTCTCAGTTTGTCATCTGAGCCCTGGTGTTGTGCCCTACTTAACTAACACTGTCTTGCTACTATAGATACCCTCCAACCAAACACGACAACTCTGGCTAGCTAAGCAACTGGGTCACTGTGAATTGACAAATGCAAGTAGTGAATCTTGCACTTACTATGGCCATAGTTTTTGTACAACTGTACAAACGCTTCTAGAGCATAGTCGTGGTTCACCCACCCTACTTGACTTGGAAAACGCTACTGATCTAGGGCATACTGGAACTACCTGTCTCGCCCATCAAACCATTACTAGAGATTCATAACACAACATGACTTGTTTTTCTATCATGATTCAACTTGGTTGACAAAAGAAAGGACCTTTCTTGAACCCCCATGTTACTTGGTGTAACTCTCGGGTCTTGGATCCTACCACTAGTTCAAGGTCATAAGGTACAAGGTTTTTCCACCTAGTGGTTCTTCCTAGCATTCCTTGCCATTATAGCCAACTAATCTTGACCTCTATGGTCATAAATTAATAAAGAATCTTCTTTTTCTTACACCTCTATTGGTGATGTTCTACTCAACATAAAACCCTAAAAAGGTTTGGGTACACTTGCATCAACACTCTATCACCATTTCAAGAGACTAAACTACTCACATCTCATTTAACAAAAGAAGACAAAGACTCTGCCCTTTTTGGCTTTGGCATTCTTGCCTCATTAACATCTACTATATTATGACATTCAGTCTAAATTTGCTTACATTATAAATCAAACGCTTAGCTTGTATAATAAAGATTTAGTTTCTTCCCAATCCCAAGCCTTACTGGGTTCACACATGGCCCTCAAGACCAGCAAAAACACCATATGTTACTTGAGCCCCTTCTTGAGCTCTTGTTGCAAATGGGTTCAATCAACAAGGAAGGAAGTTCACATTCTTTGTTCACCCGAAGGCTACTCTGTTGCATAGGAAATTTCAAGAAAGCAGATTTCTTCTACGTTTTATTGCTTTGGATTGATAGCAACCACATCAAATAATGCTACAGCAAGAGTATTTTAAGAACAATAAGGTGTCACTCTTAGTAAAATCATACTGCTACAGTAACTTTTAAATGCTTTTTAGAAAGCTCTCCTCATTCTTTCATAGCGGAGTAGGAATAGTGGAAGGAAAGAACAAAGCACGTGCAACCTGTCAATATACTCTTTCTATTCCCCACGCTATTGGAGAAGTCTCTTAATTCCTCCTGGAACTATGCTTTTATTTACTAAGACTTGGATAGTTCATTTATTAAGCTCATTTCTGGGTCATTATAAATACCATTGGCAAGAATCAGTTTAGCTAGCTAGCTCGGAGAAACATATATGAGCTTGTTCGTGGTACAACGGCTTACAAGTAGCAAACAAGTTAACATAACAATCTTTTCAGGAGCATCAAAAACAATGAAATATAAAACTCAGTATCATGTTACCTGCCTGTTTCTAAACTTGCAAGGACAACTGATTGCAATCCCTTCAGGAGGCTTGGGAATGAGGACTCCTTCAAAGAAACTTTTCTCAGAACGTTCGACCAAGACTGACTGGAAAACTCCCTGCTTTCCTATGTCTGAATAGTTTTCAGAAATCTGTGTTTACTGAAGCTACTATCTTCACCTCTATTTAAAGGAATGACTTTCACAATATAATAGCTGGTGTTATTATTAGCCAACCCCCAAAGCATGTAACATTAGCATATAAATATGCTCTGTTTAGAACAAGCTCATAACGGTTACCAAAACGGTTGCAAGGAGGAATAAAAGATCTCTAATAGTTACCGCCAGTTATGCGGTTCCAAAACAGAATCGGTTTTACCCCAAACAAAAGATTAGTTAGCTATCAAAGATTCTAAGAGCATGAAACGGTTTGCAAGGAATCCGAAGACATTATGCAGTGATCATTGAGAACTGCTTTGGATTAGTAGTTAATAAACGGTTACCTCCTCCAACTTTTGTGTGGTGCCATTATGGTTCGAGCAAGAAAGACTAAATAGTACAAGAATAATAATGTGTTATTTTAAGAGATACACACAGCTTAGGAAATTCAAGGAGGTGGTTAAAATAAAGAATTTAAATTCTTTTATTAATGCTTCCACATGTACTTCAGCCGCGGCTTAAGTTTTTCATTCTAATTTAACATACATCAAAGCATTAATATATATATACCTATATTTATATATGCTGTAATGTCCCCTCTCTAGACAGTTCTCGGGAACAGTGTGTTAGCACTTTATTGGACCCTTGTGGGCTAGCTGGATTGGTTAGAGGGTCAGTGGTACTTTCTAGAGAGTTTGATCGTTCTGGTTTTCAGAGCCCAGTGACTGGTTCACAGCAGGCGTTGGCAGTGCAGGAGTCGACAGCTTCTGACGGCACAGGATTATATGGTGTTTTGAGTGAGTTATGGGTTTTTAAGTGATTTAAATATTAATTGATTTAATATTTAATTATAAAGTCAAATTGACTTTATATTTTTAAATCACTTAAATATTCTTTAAAAGTGATTTAATATTTTAATCACTTAAATGGATAAAGTGCGCCCAAGTATTTAATTCATATACTATTGAAATGAATTAAATATTATTTAAAAGATTTTAATATCCAAAAGTGGCGTATCTTTCTTGGGATTCGTGCCTTTGCATAAAAGGGCATTTCTGGCAATGAGAAACTCACCTTTTGACAATTTCGACTTTGCCTTGTGCTATTTCCTGTGCATTCTCCTGTGATCAGGGTTTGAACAATCTTCCATTGAAGAACGATACCTCTTCAGTGTTGAGCACTCTTGAGATTGTGAAAGATCAATCAAATCAGTGCAGTTGAGAGCTTCATTCAGAGGTTCTACAGGCTTAAATCAGAGGTTTATTATTCAGTATTCAATTATTGGCAGCACAAAGAGGGTTACTTCATCCAGAGGCGCCACCTTCATCAGATCTGTGGTTTCAGCAGTGTTACTACATCACTTTCTCCTTGGCCGTACATTTGCATTGAATTTTGTGCCCTTCTGGAGGATGGCGTGTGAAGCCAGAAGCTAGGGCGCTTCCTTTTTGGCACTTGCTTGAGCTTCATCATGGGCGGCTACTATTATCATCTCATTGTATCTAGTTTTTGAGTGGGAGAAGTTGCTTCTGGAGGCTGGGCGTCCACATATGCCTGTTTTCTCCATTTCCGGCTTGCAAACTGGTTTATTTCTTTAATTAAATAATCTGGAGATATTCTGGTATGTTTATCATTTGCAATCTATTTGTTACAGTTAAATAATGTCTTCTATACTTTCATTCTGAAGAAAATAGTGCGAATTTTCATTTTATGAGCATTTATGCTGTGCGCCCCTTCTCTTCTGTCTATCAAACTTTCTCTAAAAAACTAAAATAACACTAAAAAGACTTAAGAAAAATTGGGGTTTGAGTAGAGAGCCAGCAGGGCTCATCACAGTGGTATCAGAGCACTGATCCTGCCAGCCTGCAGGGTTAGCAGTCTTTATGCGGCCTCACCATAATAGGTTTGACAGGTACTACTCACGTAGGGGTCCTGGTTTGCAGAGAAGTACTTTTGAACCTTTTTCAGCTTTTCCGTTTGACGAACAGGAAGAAGAATTAGGCTTTGATAACATGGCTGACAGGGATGCTGAAGGATCTCGCAGGAATCATCTTGACGATGAGGACAGAGAAGCTAGAGACGTGCTCAGAGGCATGGTTGCAGGCCAAGAACAGGTGGCGACTATTCTTCAGCAACTCAGCACAAATGTCCAAAATTTGACAATGAATAGAGCTCAGAATCTGGATCGAGATAATGAAGGCAGTATTTACAGAGAACCTCAAAGAGTCATAGCTCCAGCACGCACCTTTGAGAGGGCTACATGTCCAACTTTTACCAGAAATGATGCTGAGGAAGAGGATGAAGTTGAACAAGGTGGTGAAATAAATTTTGCAGATAACATCATGGTTATGCATGATGAATGGGATGCATTGCCACCGAGAGTTAAGGAGCACCTTAACTTCAATAGATTCATGAGCTAAAAGAGAGAACACACCAGAAGCAGGAATGACAGGAGGCCTAGACACAAGCAGAATGATCTTAGACAGGCTACTAATAAGCTTACTTTGGCGAACTTTGATGGCAGTGGTAGAGTTACAACACGTGCCTGGGTCAGTAAGCTTGACACATTCTTGACACTACGTCCCATGCCTGAGGAGGATGCCATTCGATTTGCAGCACTTCACCTTGATGGCGTGGCACATGATTGGTGGATTCATGGTATGGCTACTCTTCACCATGACAGGATTACCTCGTACCAGGAGTTTACTGATAGACTGGTAGAGAGATTTGATAGACGTGATCCTGAGCTATTCTTCAGAGATTTAGCACAATTGAAACAGTTAGGTAGCTTGGAATCATACATTGGAGAGTTCCAAAGACTATCTGTGATGGTGACAGGAATCTCAGAGAGAAGGCTGATCATATTGTTCATTGAGGGTCTTTTCGAGCCCATGAAAGGTTGGATAAAAGCATTTGATCCACCTACTTTACAGGAGGCCATGAGGAAAGCTCGTAGCATGGAGCTATCTACACCTCCTAAGCCATTTGGCTCGAAACCTACTACCTCCTACACAGAGAACAAATCAGATCCGAAGAAGGCTGATAATGCAGATCAAAAGAAGAAATTTGCAGCCCCTTTAGATCGAGAAACAATGAACGATTTACGAAGAAGAAAACTTTGTTTTTACTGCAAGGGTCCATATGACTTTAATCATGACTGCCCCCTCAAACCTAAAGGGCAAAATAGGCACATGGAGTGGTTTTATGAGGGAGAAGCGTTGACTGATTTTTCTGATCAGCAAGCTCCAATCTATGATACAGATGGAGAAGAGTCAGAAAACAAGGCAGAAATTGTAGTAGAAACAGAATTACAGGAGGCTCATATGTCCAGCATGCAGAGAGAGGGATCTTTCAGACTCCGTGGGATCCTAGCTGGTCAACGGGTCATATCTCTTCTAGATACAGGTGCAACCCACAACTTCATCGATTCACGGTTAGTGGAGAAACGGGGAATTCAAACTCAGCAGTTTGAAGGCATACGTGTGAAGGTTGCAGATGGATACACTCTCAACTGCGAGAGGATGATACCTGACTTGCCTTTGAAACTCAACAATTTCGAGTTTAAGGCAGATTTTTATGTTGTGAACATGGGAGGAACGGATATAGTTCTTGGCATGAAGTGGCTTCATGCAATAGGAGAGTTCACGCTTAATTTGCGTGACATGGAGATGAAATTCAGCATAGATGGCACAAATCATATTCTAAAAGCCATCAAGGACAGCAACCTTAGAGAGATTTCACTCCGAAGAATGGAACGTTTGATTCGTCACGATATGGTAGAGTGGGCTGCTGAGTGCAAGCTAATGCCTTCACAGTTGGAGCAGCAAGCTTCTTCTTACCATCCAGATGTGCAGGAACTTCGAATCAAACATGCAAAGGTTTTCAGTGCAATTCCACCAGGCAGACCTCCTGATAGAGGTATTGAGCATATTATAGAGCTGGATGAGGGCACGAAACCGATCATGATTACTCCTTACCGGCACCCCAAGCGTTTGAAAGATGAGATTGAGAAAACTATTAAGGAGCTTTTAGCTATGGGGCACATTAGGCCGAGTAAGTCACCCTTTGCTTCATCAGTTGTTTTGGTGAAGAAAAAGGATGGTACACTCCGAATGTGTATTGACTACAGAATGCTCAACAGGAAAACTATAAAGAACAGGTATCCTATCCCACGGATAGATGAGTTGATAGACGAGCTTCATGGAGCTTGCTACTTCTCAAAGATTGATTTGAGAACAGGTTATCATCAGATCAGAGTCCAGAGAGGACATAGAGAAAACTGCGTTCAGATGTCACTGTGGACACTATGATTTCTTGGTTATGCCATTCGGTTTAACCAATGCTCCAGCCACATTTCAGTCTACTATGAACAGGGTTTTCCATCCTCACTTGAGGAAATTTGTATTGGTGTTCTTCGACGACATCCTGGTTTATAGCAAATCATGGGAGGAACACATGGTTCACTTGGATGAGGTACTGAGTATACTTGATAGGGAGTCCTTGTACGCCAAGGAGTCTAAGTGTGCTTTAGGCATGGTAGAGCTTTTATATCTGGGACACATCATCAGCGGTGCAGGAGTCAGCATGGATCCAGAGAAGGTTCAAGCCATCATCGATTGGCCTACACCTGAGACATTGACACAGCTCAGGGGTTTTGTAGGATTGTGTGCTTTCTATCATCGGTTCGTTAGTGGATTCTCGCGGCATGCTGCGCCACTAACTGATTTGACTAAGAAAGGTGCTTTTGTGTGGACACCACTAGCACAGGCGTGCTTTGAGAAGTTCAAACTTCTCATGACCACATGTCCAGTTTTGGCTCTACCGGACTTCACCAAACCTTTCGAGTTACATTGCGATGCCAGTGGTGAGGGTATTGGTGCAGTTATCATGCAGGATCGACACCCTATAGCTTTCGAGAGCCGGAAGCTAAGAGGTCCTGAATGGAGCTACAATATCTATGATAAGGAAATGTTGGCCATCATGCATGCCATGGCCAAATTCAGGCAGTACTTGATTGGTAGCAAATTCACTGTTAAAACCGATCATAATAGTCTGAAACATTTTCTTGGGCAGCGAGATCTGAACGAAAGGCAACAGAAATGGGTCAGCAAGCTTCAGTCCTACGATTTTGACATCTCCTATGTCAAGGGCACTCAGAATGTGGTTGCTGATGCTTTATCTCGCCGTCCTCACTTGAGCTCTATTACACTGGTTTCAGAGGACTGGAGACATCTGATAGTAGCAGAGTACGCTAAGGACCCATGGGCTTCTAGCATAGTAGATGGAACAGTACAGGATGACAGGTATTCACTTGTAGATGATCTTATCATTTACAAAGGGAGGATTTTACTAGTTCCAGGTTCTGAGATGAGGGACAGAGTATTGAGGTCATTCCATGATTCACCCATGGCAAGACATCCCGGTTACTTTAAGACCTACAGGCAGGTACGGGAGAGATTCTCTTGGAAGGGTCTCAAGTCTTATGTTCTCCAGTATGTCAGGGAATGTCTTGTTTGTCAACAAAACAAGCAAGAGCATACATACCCTGCAGGTTTACTCCAGCCGCTTCCTATTCTTGAGAGGAAGTGGGATTGTTTATCCATGGACTTCATTACGGGCTTGCCAAAAGCTCAAGGGAAGGACAGCATTTTCGTGGTGGTAGATCGATTGACGAAGTATGCACACTTCTTTGCAATCACTACTACACACACGGCTACCCAGGTGGCAGATTTGTTCTTCCAAGAGGTATTCAGGCTGCATGGTTTGCCTCAGAGTATAGTCAGTGACAGGGACAGCAGGTTTATGAGTAACTTCTGGCAAGAGTTATTCAAACTTTGCGGGACAGAGCTCACTCCGAGTACCAGCTACCACCCCAGACAGATGGGCAGACTGAGATAGTCAATAAATGGGTGGAAGGGTACTTGCGAAATTACAGTTCAGGGCAGCAGAAGGCATGGGTGAGGTGGTTATACCTTTGTGAGTATTGCTACAATACCATCCATCACATGAGCATCCAGATGACACCTTACCGAGCATTATATGGATATGATGCTCCGAGCTTTCTAGACTTATTGCTGAGTGACAGTAGAGCTCCCAGTGCTGGTGATTTATTATAGGAGAACCAGGATATTATGAGGGCACTCAGAGAGAATATACAGAAAGCCCAAAATCAGCAGAAGCAATATGCTGATCAGAAACGAGTGGAGCGGTCTTTCGAGATCGATGATTTGGTGTACTTGATGCTTCAGCCTTATAGGTAGTCCACCCTTCGTAAGAAGGGTGCCGAGAAACTTAAGCCGTGATACTATGGACCTTTCGGAGTTGTCAGACGTGTCGGTGAAACGGCTTATGAGTTAGATCTTCCGGTGGACAGTAAGGTTCACAACGTGTTCCATGTGTCGCGCCTCAAAAAGGCGTTGGGACAACATGTGATTCCTTCTATTGATTTGCCACCCTTGGATGATGAGGGAAAATTGATTTTGATACCTGAGGCCATTCTGGATTCCAGAGAGCCGCCATCTTCTGGAGGCTGGTTATCAGTGTGGAATTTGTAAAGTGGAGGATCTACCGCAAAGGATACTTTGGGAGAGTGATGATTCTTCAAGATCCGTTTTTGAGTTTGCTTGTGGACAAGCAAATTGAGGAGGGCTGATCGCATGCCCTTTCTAGACAAGCCTTCTAGAACAAAGGTGTTAGCCTTTCTTGGACCCCTTGTGGCTAGCCGATTGGTTAGAGGTCAAGGGTACTTTATCGAGAGTTTGATCGTTCTAGTTTTCAAAGCCCATGATCAAGTTTCACAAAGAAAGTGCTAAGTAAGCAGGTGAGTCGACAATTTCCATTTTGTTATTGAAGATTATGGTGTTTTGAGTGAGTTATGGGTTTTTGAGTGATTTAAATATTAATTGATTTAATATTTAATTATAAAGTCAAATTGACTTTATATTTTTAAATCGCTTAAATATTCTTTAAAAGTGATTTAATATTTTAATCACTTAAATGGATAAAGTGCGCCCAAGTATTTAATTCATATAC
Organism: Sequoia sempervirens; assembly: GCA_007258455.2. Lineage (NCBI taxonomy): Eukaryota > Viridiplantae > Streptophyta > Pinopsida > Cupressales > Cupressaceae > Sequoia > Sequoia sempervirens. The sequence goes on from VDFB02000003.1 coordinate 24,119,820, forward strand.
TATTGAAATGAATTAAATATTATTTAAAGATTTTAATATCCAAAAAGTGGCGTATCTTTCTTGGGATTCGTGCCTTTGCATAAAAGGGCATTTCTGGCAATGAGAAACTCATCTTTTGACAATTTCAACTTTTCCTTGTGCTATTTCTCGTAAGTATCTCCTCGTGATCGTATTGGAAGGTCTCACATTGAAGTATCGATAATTTCTTCAAAGGTTGGAGCAATTTTGAGATTGTGAAAGATCAACTCTAATCACTGCAATTGAGAGCTCTATCTTGAGGTTCTACAGATTCTATGTAAGAGGATAGTATATTGAGATTACTGTTTTGCATTAAGAAGGGTTTCTTCCTTGTGGCGCTTCCTTCTTTAGATTCAGAGGCTTCCAGTAGGGATAATACATATTCTTTCCTTGGCCGTACGGCTTACCTTGGGATTTGTGCATTCTAGAGAGGCGTGTGAAGGGTTAGGCTGAAACGCCTTCCTTTTGATTGCTTTTGGTCTTCCATCCTTGGCGCCTAGCATTTTCAGAGACTTGTATCCAGTTTCGAGGCAGGAGAACTCAGATCTGGAGGCTTGGCGTCCTTTATTGTCAGTTTCTCAGCATTCTTGGCTGGCGAGCTGGCTACTGTTTTAAATAAAATAACTGGAGACATTCTGGTATGTTTGTTATTCATGATCTCATTGTTTCAATGTAATAACATCTTCTGCATTTCCATTCTGTGAGAAATTGCTCTGTATTTCAGTTTACAAGCTTTTATATGCTGCGCCCCTTCTCTTCTGTCTATCAAACTTTCTCTAAAAGACTAAATAACACTTAAAAGACTTAAGAAATATTGGGGTTTGAGTTGAGAGCCAGCAGGGCCTGGCTGCTATAACATGCCAAAAATCATATCATGTGAGTGCACTCGCGGTGAAAGCAAAATGTTTTGCAATCGCAAGTGGAAAACTTTCAAGTTGTGGGTACCCTATGTTGAAAGTTAACCTCCGGATTATAGGTCGACTTCCTTTATGATTTTCTAACGAATGACTGTAATTTTGAAGGAAAAGGGAAGAAGGCTTGAATTAATCCTTTGCATCAATTCTTTCAATGTTATTTTCTGTTTATATGCATCTATTCCTTTAGTATGTTAAATCATTGAATGGCATATGAATAAACAAGCAAACAACATCACATCAAAACCAATTAGCAAACAGAAAAAAATTCAAGGGTGTCATACATTACAAAACCACCCTGGAAATCAATACCAAGCCAAACCAAAACAAAGCCAAGCTCCAAGAGGTCGCCAGAAATGTCACTAATTTTTGGCTACCAGTTAAATTAGTAAAGTTTTATCAGGTAGTTATTAAACTGGGGTGAGAAAAAATTTGACATTTGAACAAATCAGATAAGAAAACCAGACATTCAAAGATTTATCAAGTACATGTACATATTTCATGGCTAGTTCATCATGTTCAACATTTTAGCATGTGGTGTAAAATGGGCCCCCACAAGGGTTGAACCCAGCATGCTATCTTCTCAAATTCAAAAGATGCAACGAATAGTGGTGGTGTGTTTTAATCATATCTCGAAAACTACGATCTGGGTTTTCGTGATTTTTGGATATAATTTATAAAACAATGAGGCGAAAAAACCCTTTAAATTTTTCACCAACCCAATTCGCATTTTTTGAAAAATCTTCACCACTTCGAAGGAAAAAGACAAATCCACCGTTTTAGGAGGATTGTAAGGCTCAAAGGGCAGTTTTACATTAGTTTTGAGGTCCCACATGGGTTGACCATCATTCAAGGGGAGTTTTGGACACTTAATCACTTAGTTTGCTCCAGTTTTAAGGCCTTTTTTGCATGTTTTCCAAACCTGCACGACCAAATATGATTCATCATGCATATTGGTGGAGTTGAGAGTTAAGTCTCAATATTATCATTTAATTTTAAAGTGAAAAACATTTAGCTTGTATCTTTTGCATGATTTTAAACAAGACAAAATATGTAACTAAATATTAAAGGTAATATTTTATTACTTTAATATTTACCATGCAATGTAAAAAAAAAAGAGAGCTCGCATGATAAATATTAAAATAATCATATTGATTATCTTTAATATTTAATCGAATAATCCCTTTTTCCCAAAATCATGCCAAAAAAAAATAGAGCAAATGGTTAGACATAACTGCAGGTTCACATCAACTTTGAAGTCTAAATATTTTGACTTCAGTTATCTCCTCTTGGCTTTTTGAAGCCCTTTATTGTATATAGGAAAAGGACTTAGTCTTTTTTCCTTAGTTCTTAATGATTTTGCCTTTGCATTTCTGCAAAAAAGAGATTAATTTTGTTACTCAAATATTTTACAATTAATATTATGCAATAGCTCTTTACAAGTCATTTTAGCTTTGTTATTAGCAGATGAATTCCTTTTGATTTTCAATATTATCAAGTTTTGCCTTCAAGGTTTCAAGCATCATCATTGTGTTGGATCTGATTAGAGGATTATTGTGTTTTAATTTCAAAACCTCTAATTTTTTGTCTCTTTCATAAGTGTATGTATGCATTAATACTTAAATTCACAGGTTATACATTGTGCATGTTGGTACTTTATCATTTTAGTTGTGAAAACAGAGTTTTCCTTCAAAAGAGATTCTGTCAAAGCCCCCTGTATGAAATATTTAGGTGATTAAGTTGTCAGATTTGGTTGTGCAAGTGGAAATATTGAAAATTCATTTGTGAGTCAGGTTGCAGTTTAAGTTTTCATCATTAGGTGCATCACCTTCCATTTTAAAGTTCAGTTTATGCATTTAATTCAAGCCTTCTTCCCTTTTCCTTCAAAATTATAGTCATTCGTTAGAAAATCATAAAGGAAGTCGGCCTATAATCCAGAGGTTAACTTTCAACATAGCGTACCCACAACCTGAAAGTTTTCTCATGTTACACAGGATTGCAAAGCATCTTTGCTTTCTCGCACACGGGTGTGTTCTTGTTGATAATAATGACATAAGTTGTTTTACTTTTAAAGCAACAAAGCAATTTTTGATGCCTCTGCTAGGTGGGACGCCCCCAAGGAGACATACAGGAGTTAAATTATTTATTTAATTAAAAAGCAAATGGAGAAGGGCATAGTTTTTTGGAGGGAAAACATTTCAAACTTGAGTTGCCCTAATTTCTCCTTGGCATTATATAATCTCATTTTGGGCCTCATTTGTATATCTCTCAACTGGTGGCATAACAGGATGCTGCTGAATTTTCTCCAGAGGTCTATTGTTGCGTGTTGAAGACAAAAACCCTCTTCATTTGGAGGTGGTTTTGGTGGTGAGAGACCCACCCTAGTTGGGTTTGGTGTGATTCCATTCAGAGGTCACCTTGAGCTTCACAGATTTCTGATTTTCAGTATTTTGGCAAAGGAAAGATGAAGATATTTGAATATTTTTGAGGAGATGATTTTGGGTTTTACTGTGTGGAAGCTTGGCTTTGTTTTGGTTTGGCTTTGTTTTGATCTCCAGGGTGGTTTTGTAGTGTATGACCCCTGAATTTTTTTCTGTTTGCTAATTGGTTTTGATGTGATGTTGTTTGCTTGTTTATTCACATGCCATTCAATGATTTAACATACTATAGGAATAGATGCATATAAACAGAAAATAGCATTGAAAGACTTGATGCAAAGGATTACTTTCAGATTGTATTGCTCAAAAATAATGACAGAAATTTCCAGTCCTTTCAAAATACAATTTTCAGACTTAATAAACACTTCCAGACCTGATATAATGAAGCACAAAAAGCATGCATATATCTCCAATCTGCTACGTTTGACTCCAAGAGTGAGAACCATCAAACCCTACCCACAACCAACACCAAACTTCACTCCATCAGCTCCACATGACTGAAAAGCAGCAAATTGGGTGAGCAGATTGAAACTGGAAATGACTGTAATGACTGTCATAAGCACCAAATAGCCACTATGAGTTCAGAAATTTGACATACAAGAAGTCATCAAATGGTATCGTAGTCCCCTTTTTCCTCAACTCCAAAGACAACATTACCAATGCAGAAATGTACAGAACAGACCCCTGTAACAGCATTAAATTAAAGCCAAACCCTCCAAAGCTAGGTGGTCCTCTCCTTGGGGCGATTTTGCTCTAATAAATTAATGCCTCAACCAACAAATGCAAGTGAGTACTTGATGGAATCGCCTCAGCCTTAGGAATTGAAAGAAACAATACCCACAATCAAAAAACCCACTGAATAAGAGTTATGAGCAAATAACCAGGTTTGTCCATGGTGCCAAAGTGCCCAGAAATCTCTGAAATCGTCACCAAACTTTCACTAGAACACCCCAAAATGAAGCAATGCATCCACAAACCAAAACCAATCATCCCCAACTCAGAAATACTCAAAAATCCTCATACTGATTGACTGAAATCTGCTACAACCACGCCTTCACTGACTAGAGCAGGTCTTGCACTACCAAAACCAATCCAAGATGTCAAGGGTTTTCGTCCTCAACGCTCACTTTCGGACCTCACAGCAAAAACCCAGCAGCATCTCCTTATGCAACCAAAATCATCCATAACCAAATGATAGCCAAAACTCAAATTTATAAAATGAGGGAAGGATTAGGGCAACTTGCATTTGAGTTTGAATACATTTCCCTCTCATTTCACTTTATGGAATGTTATGAAATTACCCCAAGAGGGGCGTCCAACTTTTTGCCTCAAAAATTTCACTTTTGATTTTTAATTTAAAATTGACTTTTAGCCCAAACTAGGCGTCACACCTTATGAGGCATAACATTAGCCTTTAAAAATGATAAATAAACCTCTTTTCTAGGCATCCATTTGAAATACATGGCCCCTTTTTTAAAACAACGTTGTGCAACTAGGCCAAGGGGTCTACTCATAAGGAAATTATTTGCACTTTTGTAGCCTTCTAAAATGACTTAAAGTTATCACTTAGACACCAAGGTACTTTTTAATATCCCCTCTGACCCTCAACTTTAAATTATAAAGTAACTTTATTTTAATTCATTTTTGAAGAGGAAAACAAATATTTAAATATCCAACCTTAGCAACCAAGAGCCTCAACTAAAATAATACTGCTGAAGAGTAGCCTAACCAAGTCTAGCTTCTAAAAATAGACTTACTATTTTTAGTAAGTACTAAAAATAGTAAAAATATCAAAGACACAAGCTGGAAAGATAACTGATGCGCCAATGAACTCATTGTAGACAATAAGCCACTGAACTAGTCCCCTACTAAAAATAGAAACCGCGCCTGGAACACCGAAAAACCCCACAGTAAGGACTAGCACAAGGCATTAAAGCTCATCGGGCAACTTCCACACATTGCCTAAACAGGAAACCCTACACCACTCTGCTTGTCGGACCAATTACTAAAAATAGTAAGTGTGTTAGAACTAGACTAATCCGAAAGAGGACATCGAAAATGGGGACATTACAGGTTTTCAGAGGTTTGAAGTAGTTTTCTGAGTTTTCTAAACTATATCATTACCAGGGCAGAAATTGATAAAAGGATTATAACTTCATTCTGGCTTGTGTTAGCATTCTGGGTATTGATTCTTGAGAAGCTCCTCTCCAAGGTGCCCCATTTCATATATTCATTTGTATTTGTTGAAAGAGGACTGATTTTCTAGGGCAGATCGCCCCTCCTAGGAGGCTATCCTCTTTGTGGTGTTTTTCCAGCTTCCTGGCCTGCTGCTGTGTAGGCCTATTTCTGCCATAGTTGGAGCCTGAAACGTTGGTCTTTGGCGTTGAGTTTGCAAGGGGATTGCTGCTTATCACATTGGTGTTGATTGTTGCAAGTTTGGAGAGTCTATATTGCTGATTGAGCTCTTATTCCAGTTCTGATCTGAATATTACTAAGTCTGATTTCTTGCATGAAAGTCTGATTTTCTGTTATGTTATCAAAAGAAAAATATTCTGAAAGTTCTACTATTTGCAAGCAAGTTCTCTCTATATTACCGTACTTTATTTTATCTATAGCATGTATGCATGAAACAATGTATGGCATTTGAAACCATTAAACAAAAATCAGCAAAACATTCCAAACAGCAAAAACAGAAAACAAAAAAAAATCAGGGGGCAGTCATTACATCAGATTGTGTACTTGCTGTTTGGTCTTATTTCTTTTCAGGAAAAATCAGAAAATACAAATAAAATTGCTTGTTTCCTAGGGTTGTCCGATTGAGGACATAACAATTTTCCTTTATGCAACTATCGGACCCCACACGGATCACCTTGGAACAAGAACTTCTTTCAAATAGCAAAACTTAAAAGTAATTGGTTTGGTAGAGCTCCTCAAAGGCAGTGAAATTATGAAAACCCTGGTCAGAGTCTGTACCATATTCCACTCCCTAAAATATAGATGTAACAGTTCTATCAGCCTTCCACTTTCCTTTAATATTGCTCCTAATTCCTCCTTTTTCAGAATTATTAATAAAAACCTTTACAAGAACATATCTATGAGTAGCATCATGAAACTTCAAAATTATAGATTTAAAGAAAGAAATCTGAGGTTTACCATCAGGATAGATTGCAGCTACACCTCCCTCGTAGAACCAGTCTAATTCTTTCTTTCTTATGAGGAATATTCCTCTGAGGACAACCCCAGTGATCTAGAAAGACATCAAGTAATAAGCAAGTCAAAGCAACAAAATATTTAAGAAAATAGAAGGAACATTTTTCATTGTAGTAAATTAGGAAGCAAGAGTCATACACAAAAAACATTCCAGCAATTTCCATTCATTAAAAAGAATACAGGGCAGAATCCGGCTCACATGCTCAGCATATGACTGGGTATACGTTAGGGCTATAGTGCTACCCCATGATCCACCAAACACCTATGTGGCATTGAAAGAATATAAAATAATAAACAATAATCACAAGCAAGTTGTCAATTTTTATCTCTACACAATATAGATTCAAAAACTAAGTGCATGAAAGATGAATTTTTGTGAGAAACTTCCTATATCATTCTAGAAAAAAACATCACACCTGCCATTCCTCAATTTCCAAATGTTTTCTGAGTTTCTCAATGTCCTCAACAATATCCCATGTTGTATTCTCCTCTAGGCATGCACGTGGTGTGCTTTTTCCGGCACCACGCTGCAGAGTTGCCTTCTTAGCAAAAGCAAGTGGAAAATAAAAGCTACTTAAATTAGAATACAAATTATCAAAGAGCAAACCTGGTCAAAAAGGATGATACGGTAAAATTCAGGATCAAAGAATCTTCTGTTGCCACTGCTTGTACCACCTCCAGGTCCCCCATGAAGAAATACAACTGGCTACAAGTGTGATTATTTACATCATAGTTTATAGCTTGAGAACAATCATTAATACAAAAAACCATAAGGAACAATTCAAAATAATTTTATTAGTTTAACCTTGGTGGCATGTTTTTTTTTTCTTTTTCATTAACGGATCAACGTATGAGGTTGGTGTTTATATTTCATGGATCCGTTGGAGAAATCCATGCAATTCTAATGTCCATTAATATAAGGTCTTTTTCAAAGTGTTTACAGTAGATTTTCCGAATTCTAATAAGATTCAAAGTCAGCTGAAAGCTTACATGTCCATCTGGATTACCACTTTGCTCCCAGTACAAGGAATGAATTTCTGAAACTTTCAAGAATCCTGAATTGTAAGGTTCAATTGGCGGATAAAGCTCCCTACGAAAGGTTTCCTCTACAGTACACTTCAACATTTCGTCTTCCATATCCCCTTTCAAATCCATCGTGTATGCACCTGTTTCCGTGATTCTCCCTGTACATCAATATTGCTTTATGAGTTCAGCTGTTACAGTTATCCACCCAACATAGCAAGTAGGATTCTTTGAAGCAAAAAATTAGCAAGATAAGTTGTATTAGGAATGAAATCGAATATACAGTCTGTAAAAACTGTGGAGATACGAGAAATATATCCGCGGTTACCCACTTTGTGTTGAGACACAAAATGTAACCGTGGTTACCCAATTTTGTATTAAGAGAGGTATTGATAATTAATTACTTACCACCCATCATATGCGACTTCTCAGTAAACCTTGCTTACATGAGAAGCTATGTTAAGAAAAGTCTGACTTGGGAGAAGGGTAGGGTTTTGACCCAGATTTTATACGATGCTGCATACCTAATCCTTAAAAGCGTTGGACTGCTTTGACAAGGGGACAGGTGCACTAGAATGTGATGGATATAGCTATGACAAGAAGTAAACAATTTTGAATGCCCATTGATGCTTGCAACAAGCCAAAACTCAATGTGTCTCATAAACCTTATTCTAGAGGGTAGGAAAGGTGTTAAAATGGTAATTATCTCCCAAAAAAATAGATTATAAAGATTTTTTTCACATTTCATTTATTAAGTTGATCTTTGAGGAAGTGGTTTATTACTAGCAATCGCATCTTGGTGTGCAATGGGTACATCGAAAGTGTGGAAGCTCAATTAGATAAAAAAAATTAGTCTATGTTTTGCACACATTTACACCAAATGTGAGGTCAATTGGTAGGCCACTTACCAAATTATGGTGTTTGTGCAACAAAGGTCTCAATGGAAGGTGATAGCTTCAAATCAAGTATGCATCCACTTATAAGGATCCAGACATGACTGAAACAAAACCTTTGAATCGGGAAGATAATCAAGCTTCATTGCCAAAAGAGTCATGTTATGTTTGCAATACGGAGAGAGAGGGAGATATAGGGACGGAAATAAGGAGAGATAGAGATGGGAAGAGTGCATGAGAGAGAGGGGGTAAGGAGATAGAGATAGATAGGAATATAGAAATATAGATGGAGATGGATATGGATATGGAGGAGAGGGGTATGGAGCGAAGGAGAGGGAGAGATAAAGAGAGAGAGGAGAGAGGGAGAGATAGAGATGAGAAAGATACATGAAAGGAAGCTAGGTACGTGGAAAAACTTCCAACACCAATCTATCAAAGGAGAGAATGTGCAAATTTCTACAATTTCAAACCCTTATTCAATTACAATAAAGAATATGCACATAACAAGTAAAGATAAACAACATTAGAGATACAATAAAATATATAACACCAAATATATGTGGGGAAAAGCCTTTCAAGAGAAAAGCCTCACGCTCCAAAAGCCCGAACAATGTATTATTTGTAAACAAACAATTACAATACACTTGTAGTGCAAGCCTCTACAGGAGTTTGTTTGTGTTACAATTTTGGAGTCAATCCAACAACATAATGATATCTCAACAACACAACAACCTACAACTCCAAAATACAAGTGTTCAATATATAGGAGCTTACAATACATTAATTAGACATTTCTAAAATTGAATGCCAAAGGTTGAAGATGCAACATAGAAAACACGAAAATCACTACACATGCATAACAATAATTTTTCAATTATCATCACATGCAATATTCCAACTACCAATTGTCACTAAACCTGCACCTGCCAAAAAATAATTATACCTCCAAAACTCACATTCCATGCAAACTCAACACAAAAATAGAAAATGCCTTCATGAACAACTCCACTTGTAAACGATAACTTCCAACTTGACTCCTTCTGGGAAATAGAAATTCCAAGTTGGAACTCACAAGACAACATGACACATGATTATCAATATTAAATAAATAAATAATCAATGCTAAGAAAAATCAAAGGTTGAGACACCTTCATTTTCCTAACATTCTCCCACTTGTTGAGCACCTTTGAAGAGTCAATTGAAGTAACAAGATTTAACTGCTAGAGGCCATGAGGCCCGTAGACTCCAAACACCATATGAACTTCTTTGTGCTCACTGACTTTGTCAATGCATCTACAGCATTCGTCAAAGTATCAACCCTCTCCAACTTCACCTTTCCATCTTCCACCATATCATGAACAAAATGAAATTGAGCATCAATGTGCTTTGTTCTAGCATGGAAAGTAGGACTCTTTTCCAAGCAAATGGCACTCTAACTGTCACAACAGATAGTGATCTATCCTGCATCAAGCCCAACATCTAAACACAAACACTTAAGCCAAATGGCTTCCTTACAAGCATGAGTAGTTGTCATGTACTCTACTTCTATCGTGGACAAAGTGACTACAACTTGCCACTTACCCATCCAACTAATGGCACCACCAAACATCATGATTACATATCCACTAGTGGATCTTTTGCTATCAATATCTCTTGTCCAATTAGAATCTACAAACCCACAAATACTAATTGAATGTTGAGGTCTAGTAGGATAAGTATGAAAACACAAGGCACACTTAGAAATACCCTGCAAGTATCTGAAAACTCTATTAACTGCATCTCAATGTACCTATCCAGGATTAGCCATAAAGTAACTTAGGACTCTCATGCTTGGGAAATGTTTGGTCTCGTACAAACCATAGCATACATCAAACTACCTACAACACTAGCATAGGGTACTATGGTCATGTCCTCCATCTCAGAAGAAGACTTTAGACAATCTTCCACAGAAATCTTTGTCCCTTGCAATATAGGAACAACTAATTGTCTGCAAGCTAGACCATGTTGAATCTCTCCAACTCTGCATTCACATACTTACTTTGGCTTAACTAAATTTGTATGTTAGCTCTATCTCTTTTGATCTCCATCCCCAAGATATATCGAGCTACACCTAAATCCTTCGTTTCAAATTGTGATGACAATTGAGACTTCAGATCTAAAATCAAACTTTTATCTTTCCCAAAAAATAGCATATCATCAACATACAATGCAATGATGAGAAAATGATCATTAACATTTTTGTAGTAAACACAATTATCATATTTAGATTTCAAAAATCCTAAAATCAACACAAAGGTGTCAAATTTTTGGTACCACATCCTAGGAGATTGCTTAAGACCATGCAAAGACTTTTTCAACATGCATATCATACTTTCTTTACCTTTAACCATGTACTATTCAGGACATATACATTTCTTCCTTCAAG